>VACF01000213.1:0-69552 GCA_006891605.1 Pleurozium schreberi
TGATGAGTTACTATTGATAATAGGGTTTAGTATGAAAGTTACAATCACCTCATTAATAAGGTGGGCACCCCCCAAAATGCCACTATTTGTTGTTGTGCTTATTTACTATTATTAAACTAGTCAAAAGCTCATATTTTTTTGTTGGCAAGTAGAAATTTGGACACTATATACAAAAGCTATGAAGGTCAAAGTGTTTTGTTGTTGTGCTTATTTATTATTATTAAACTAGTCAAAAGTTAATCTTTTCTTGTTGGCAAGTAGAAATTTGGACATGTATACAAAAGCTATGAAGGTCAAAATGTTCTTTTGGTAGTCAGAGGTTTAGAAATTATTATTTTTACATAGGTACATATTAATTTTGGAAATGCATATACAGTGATGATGATGGTTTTGGATTAGTGGTGCATCTATGTTGGATGTCCACCTTAGTTTTAATACCTTGTAGCCTCTATGGTGCAACATGGTTACTGTTCTAACATTGAGGATGTTCTCAAAATGTAAGGTAAGTGCACCTAATTTCAACCGCTTTCTAAAACCTCCATGTCTAGATTTTTGCCTAAAATGTACTTCTTCCACTATTCATGAAAATGTATGGTTGGTTGGTTGCGGTAAATCCTATTTTCAACACTTTGAATATTTATAGTCCAAAAAATGCATTCTAAGAGATTCTAGAATCCACTTTTGACTACCAACAACAAGACCAGACAAAAAAATAATTCAATATTAGAATGGAAACCTTGTTGAATTGCTTATTATTTTGTGCAATTTTAGGTGTAGTTACCTTAAAACATATATATTTCTCAATTTCAGTTAATGGAATTAACTTTCATAATTATGCACTTCATGCAATTTCACTACAAGAAAATGGGGTTATAAATTACTTGTCCACAATGACTGCATTGACAACAATGACTTCAAAATGACTTCAAAATGACTATTTTGCAATCATTGTTGCTGGTGCAGTCATTGTGGACAGGTCATTTATACCCCCATTTTCTTATGGATAGTGTTTGCACTTTTTCAATTTCAATTGATGATTTTTTGAATGCTTAACTTAGAACAAGTTGGATGTTTGTATGGTGATGTGTGATGGAGTTTAGGTATGGTCACTACCAAGCACATCTCCAAAATATTTGGTACGGAACTCAGAAGCTAGTACCAAGTTGGTGTCTAATAGACATTGTCTACCAAGTAGGCATGTGGAAACAAACTAATGGAAGAAAATCTTGGAGTACCAAGTTGGTGTCTACCAAGTAGGCATGTTGATATTGAATTTCCATGTCACATTCTAAAGGGTCCACGTCAACTCACACCAATTGGAAAATGAAATGTGGCACTTTCCCATCAAAAACCACTTAATTATTTTCGAATCAAGTAGGACCCAAAAAAGTAGGACCTAAAGACGACCTCACTTTTACTAAATGTGGAGAAAAGGCTCGTAACCAGTCTCAAATCACACGTACACTTTAAATTTTTGTAAATTTTTGTCCAAGTTGTACACAACAGAGAGCAACATCAGATCTTGACGGCAAGTGTTTCCTCAGTAATAGTGCGTTTAAGAATATCTATGTTTCAGTGGTTTTATTTCATGTTTTAAAGTTAGGGTTTAGTGGTTTAGGGTTCTATTTTCTTTGGAGTTTCAGACTCTCTCTGGAAGGTGGGCGATTGCTCCACAGAACTTAAACGGTACCCCTCCCTGCAACCCAGAAGATCAAACAGAAGACRAACCCAAATCGGTCATGTTAAATTTACAAATATCTAAGGACAAGTCATGCCACGTTCGACATCTAGATCTTCATTTATCAAGTCACTGCATATATACGCTAGGGTTCTGAAGCAAACTCCATCGCAACAACGTACACAGCCTACCGACAGGTACCACAGAAATTCAAATTTTTAAGATRGAGAATCTAGTGCAACTGAGATTCTAGTAACAAGTTTGTAGCAGTTGTTATGTCATTCCGAGCTACCGCCAAAGCTTGTAGGGCATCGTCCCGATCGAATCCCATCGACACCAATGTTGCCACATGCTCTTCCGATGGTGGTGTAGGAGCACTTAATGGCGGTGCACTTGCAGCAAAACGGTGCTGCATATTYTCAAATGAAATAAYCGTGAGATACTCTWYMCAATGAAATTGCAATCATRTGCTGGTGTATGATCGGAAGTTTCCAGTAATATAAAAGTAATTCAGGAGTTTTCAGAAGATATCATACGAGGATCTTCCCAAAATTCATGGAGAGTTTTTCCTTATGATTGAAGTACGTACCTCGAATGAACGACCTGCGGATCCAATTGAAGCCGACCCTCTAGCTGTTGTTGTTGGTGTAGAGACGCCAGACATGAGCGGGGCAAACAATCTTCCAGCTGCCGACGCCAATCCTTCCGGAAACTGGACAGGGAAAAACGATTTCATCAGTGCCTATCACAATCTTAGCAGAATAATCATCTGAACTACAGATATGTTTGAGGTGGCTACCAAAAACAAGTGTCACCTGCCTTCTAAGCAGGTGACAAATAGGTGACACCTAGTTTTAATAGCCACTTCAAAAACACTGCTAGGAAGGATGGATATCATGATGAAAAGTTTTCATCACTTAAGTGCCAAACATAGACTAGTTATGCACTCAGATGCATGGTTTCTTGGGAGTTTTAGAGCACAAACCTTCACTTTTCTGATCCCCAAAACATTGGATTTGTAAAGAAACCCAGCTAGAAGTCCACAAACTCCGGGAATGAGGGACCGCTTCCACGATGACAATAGAAGCTGCGAAAATAAAAWWAAAAATRAGAATAGCCGAGGATTGCAAACAGAAGAATAGAGACTCAGGTACAGAAGCTAAGGTACAGAAGAGTAACAATTTCTATGCAAATCAACTGTTGGAAAAGTCGTACAAATACACCGGCAAAGTGCAGTCGAAGGACGGGATTTACCTGTAAACCGGCAAGATAGACAAAGGACTTGTCCGAGAAGCGTGCCCCAAAGATTTTGAAACGGGTGGATATTGGGATGTCAAAGAAGAAAGGAACGAAAGAAGCAAATATCAAGCCATAAGGTCCAGGAGCCAAGAAAATTCCTGTCAATGCGGTCGGGTCTGCAGATTACAATCCATATCAATCGTTATGTCCTGGAGCAAGATCCACTGAGAGAAGATATAGACCTATCAAAACTGTGTTCCTTCCGACAAAGAAAAGGATTACAAGGTATTTACTGTAGTAAAAACAGAAAGATCTTGGTGTACCTCTTAAAGCAGTCAGTGCGACCACCTCAAGGATTGTGGAGATAGTTGTAGAAAACATCACAAAAAACTGCCATGCCAACTACCGATAGTTAGATCACATTTGAAAGAATATGAGAGACTATGAGCCCCCATAATTCCCAAGATTNTGCTGGTGTATGATCGGAAGTTTCCAGTAATATAAAAGTAATTCAGGAGTTTTCAGAAGATATCATACGAGGATCTTCCCAAAATTCACGGAGAGTTTTCCTTATGATTGAAGTACGTACCTCGAATGAACGACCTGCGGATCCAATTGAAGCCGACCCTCTAGCTGTTGTTGTTGGTGTAGAGACGCCAGACATGAGCGGGGCAAACAATCTTCCAGCTGCCGACGCCAATCCTTCCGGAAACTGGACAGGGAAAAACGATTTCATCAGTGCCTATCACAATCTTAGCAGAATAATCATCTGAACTACAGATATGTTTGAGGTGGCTACCAAAAACAAGTGTCACCTGCCTTCTAAGCAGGTGACAAATAGGTGACACCTAGTTTTAATAGCCACTTCAAAAACACTGCTAGGAAGGATGGATATCATGATGAAAAGTTTTCATCACTTAAGTGCCAAACATAGACTAGTTATGCACTCAGATGCATGGTTTCTTGGGAGTTTTAGAGCACAAACCTTCACTTTTCTGATCCCCAAAACATTGGATTTGTAAAGAAACCCAGCTAGAAGTCCACAAACTCCAGGAATGAGGGACCGCTTCCACGATGACAATAGAAGCTGCGAAAATAAAAATAAAAATAAGAATAGCCGAGGATTGCAAACAGAAGAATAGAGACTCAGGTACATAAGCTAAGGTACAGAAGAGTAACAATTTCTATGCAAATCAACTGTTGGAAAAGTCGTACAAATACACCGGCAAAGTGCAGTCGAAGGACGGGATTTACCTGTAAACCGGCAAGATAGACAAAGGACTTGTCCGAGAAGCGTGCCCCAAAGATTTTGAAACGGGTGGATATTGGGATGTCAAAGAAGAAAGGAACGAAAGAAGCAAATATCAAGCCATAAGGTCCAGGAGCCAAGAAAATTCCTGTCAATGCGGTCGGGTCTGCAGATTACAATCCATRTCAATCGTTATGTCCTGGAGCAAGATCCACTGAGAGAAGATATAGACCTATCAAAACTGTGTTCCTTCCGACAAAGAAAAGGATTACAAGGTATTTACTGTAGTAAAAACAGAAAGATCTTGGTGTACCTCTTAAAGCAGTCAGTGCGACCACCTCAAGGATTGTGGAGATAGTTGTAGAAAACATCACAAAAAACTGCCATGCCAACTACCGATAGTTAGATCACATTTGAAAGAATATGAGAGACTATGAGCCCCCATAATTCCCAAGATTAGAATACGTTCATGTAAACAGAAGTGCCCATTTGACAAAAAATTTACAATCTCTGCCTCGCAACTAGTAGCATTGTCAAAGCGAGAAGGCGTCACTATTGAGGTTTACAATAATGACTTTTGAGTAGAAAGAGCAATTCTTGAAAAGAAGAGCGACTGAGAGGAATAGTGCCAATATTTATGAAAATTTAGGAACTTCTTGTATAGGGGGCCATTTCGAGCACATTCTACACATATAGAGCGAAGGAATKTAGTATGAGTAGAATAAACCATACCAGATATTTATTTGACCCAATTTGCCTTTCAAAAACTCTGAAAAAGTAGACGAGGTAGAGCCCAAACAAGAGCTCGGGTGTTGACGAAAACACACATGATGATGTGAGTAAGCGCCATAGCTGTAGCTTTTGTACCACTTTCTGTCACTCCACAAATCATAAATTCTATATAAGATTCAATTAAAACTTACCACCAAGGCAGAGGTACCTATTTGCCACACGTACCAAAATCCAATACCATAAAAGCTTGCATACTGAGTACAAGTTGATTTTGAGAATATATACCAACTTGACATCAGAACTTAACAGGTCGGTTTACGTGATCTACCAATAAAACTTTGAAACCTAAAAACTTCTGCATAAAGTATTMAAAAAAGGCATACTTTGGAGCATTGGAATCTCCTTGCAATTGCCAACACGAATCAATTAACGTAATGCTCAATCTAATATTAGAACCATCCTTAGTGCTCAAAGAATAGCATTAAGGTGTGGTCACCTAAAGTACACAAGTTTCATCCTAATCAAAATCATTTCACATTTCCAAGACGTGRTTAAAACGCTCTCCCTCTCCCTCTCTCTGGACAGACACCGTACTCTGTATTACTGGTTTCAGCCGACCCAAGCCCTATATTCCATGGCATACAATCACCCTAATTTCTCTCAATACGTCAGAGTACCCTAAAATAAAACAAAAATTAAATTTTACCTGATAAGACAGGCTGAAGCCATTGGCACCGCTTGCAGTGCCAACCAGTACCGTGGCTAGACCACACGCTGCCACTATGCCCTTAGTCACAGGAGCATTATCTGCAGAACCCAGATTTATAATGTCAAAATCTCACATTACATTAGGATTGAATAGCCCTGCTCCGATGCAAACAGACAGAGGTTGTCGCTTGCTAAAACAGACCGATGAGTAAAAAGACCTAGCTGACGTCATCGAAACCCTAGACAGCAACTTCAATTCGTCGCTGTGATCTCAAGACTAAAAATAGCAAAGTGAACAATGGCATTTTAGAAGCACATCACTCATAACTTTTCAAATAGCTTTCCAACAAGCTATCACTTGAAAATTGTGGTGTCACCTAATAAGCAGCATTTGGCAGCCACTTCAAAAAGAAATGGCATGAATTGAACCCTAGCCAGAAAACTTCAAACAGTTACTACAATCTGATCAAAATAATGAGAATCAGAACATGGACTACTCATGACTTGCCAGACATTTTCCTTCCAACAAAAATTTACTAAAAATGGTTTCAAGGAGTTGAGCTGAGCTTCCATTAAGAGCTGATAAGCTCTTAGCCCTTAAATGTAGGGCGGATCACCGTAGAAATCATGAATTATGATACCGTGAGAATCATTGGTTTAAAAAACTTGAATAATAAGCATTGGAAGTCAAAGTACTTTAGAAGATCTTCCTTTTTCACACAAAATTCCAAGGATGAATAGATGCACTTCTGTCCTACAAATGAAGATGCTCTCTCATTATCAACCAAAAAATGGCTTTAACGTTGTTTAAGGTTTAAATGCTCGCATTATGAGCCTCCTACCTTGTAACATTTTATATGGCACTTCACTAAAAATGAAAAAAAAATAAAAACCTCGATCACAAGTCCCCGGCCCTCAAGCTCCCGGCCCACCTGAGATCTGCGGAGCCCAGGCAAGCATTCCCACACAACCACCATGAATGCAAAAATATGGTAGAGGGACCCATTACTAATCGGCACCCCATCACCAATCAACAGGGTGTTATATTTCCGACCAAGGTTGGATTAGATTTTCATTTTCTCCTTGGAACGCGTGTTTTTGATTTTTTCAAGGTTTGGACCAATAAGTTCATGACACATAAGTGAGCAAGAAAGTAGGAAGCAATGAGCGGGAAAGTAGTTCTTGAATGATCGGAATTGGATGACTCTAGATGTTGATTATGGGTCAAGCCCAACTTTGGCCTTTCAAAATTCATAGTAATTTCATTGCAAGAGATAAAATTACCAATTTTTTTGCAATTTCCATCATTTTTGTCAATGCACCTCTGAAAATATTTACTTTGCCTAACACTACCCTATACTAAATAGTGAAATTAGGTTGCCCCTCACTAATTTCTTGACATTCCGCACTATATAAATATTTATTGTTACTGTGCAAGAATACACAACTTTTGAATTAGTTATTGGTGTAGTTGAAAGTCATGAATCTTCATGTGTACATGTGGAAGAAATATTTATTGACTTTGATGACTCGTAGAGTAACTTTCTTGGGGTAAGGCAACCTAATTGTAAAGGCAACCTAATTGTAAAGGCAACCTAATTTCACTATTTAGTGTCTAGAATTGTTTGATCGGTTACGGGTCCCTCTACCATACACGTGATGAGCGGTGTCTGTCTGTCTGGCTTGACTGCGAGGCACCGCAGGATATTCATGCGCTTTGATCCTCTCCTTTTGTATGGCCATGTTGCTTGTGCGCCACTTGTCTGACTGCAAAGCAGCCATGGCCACCACAAGCCTGGCCACCCTGCTGCAAGCTTACTGAGGTGAAGCCGCCCAATCACTGYCTTCCTCGTCGCCACAGCCATTCGCAATCACTTCTTTTCTTAAACATTCCAGACCTTYGAAGCTCCCGTGTTTTTCTTCGCATTCCATAGTTTGGGAAGTGAGTTGTGAAGCCTCCTCAGCTTCTGTAAGTTACTGCACAGGGACTAGACAGGACAGGGGCCTCTCTCGCGTTCTTGCTTGCTGCCTGCGAACTCGATCAGACGTACTCTGGTTCGCACTTTCGGGTTTCAGGTTTGGACTCTACAACCTCTTAAGTWTTTGAAATTTGCGTGTAGAGTTTTGCATTTGGGGGCGTTTGTGGTGAAGTCGATGGAATTCGTGCAAGTCGGTGGAAAGTCCGCGTTCTTGGATGTGGCTCCCGATTTTTTTGGGGTGGTGTTAACAGTCCTCCACACTTTGTTGATGAGTGGCGCCTGAGCTTCTGAGTTAACGGGACTTCCTCCTTTTCTTGGGTCGCGCTTGCAAGATTGATCGTTCTGCTCTGCCACCCGTTTTGAAATCTCGATTGCATTTTAGGTGTGTCCGTGGAAGTCCTTGGAAAATCCACGTTCTTGGATGCGGCTCCCGGAATTTTTTTTTTTTTTTTTTTCATTCGTTTTGAGATCTGTGGGTTAGGCCTTTGTGTGTCAGGTCTTGGGAGATCGGGTTGCCGAACGCTCCGCCATTGCGCTCTGTTCATCTCCTACTGGTGTGTGTTTCTTGATAGCTGGAGTTCAACGTCACCCTACTTCTAGAGAAAATTTCTTGCATATGCTCATGTGCTTTTGAAACCCTTTTCGGACTTTTAACAAGAYTAGGAGAATTGGGTTCGAGTTTGGTAAACCTAATCCACCTCTTGGAATTTAATTTTTCGTTGTTAATTGCTATCACCGACTTTGTGTTTCATGTTTTTGAGGAGGACTTTTTTTCGGTTTAATTGTACTTTTTTTTATATACTAGCACATACACTTTTTTCTTCACTATTCCAGGTGACATAAAATTTGGTCTCATTTAAAATTCTCGTTTTCAATACATGGTTTGTATGCATCAGGTAAGGTGAAAGGAGAGTCTCGTTTGGGGTAAACAACTTGCCGAGTTATGACCAGGGATGTTCTTTACGTAATAAAACTCTACATCACGGATCTTAAAACTTAATGGTTGGATCTTGTTCAGAGCACCATTTTTGTAAAGAAAGGCAAGGCAAGATTTATGAGCTCACTAACCATGCTCCCCATATCCAATGCATGCTTTTGTATTGCGATGAGCTAAATTGAGATTACGAAGAGAAAATTCACCCTAAAAATCTTGATTACTCACAGTCAAGGCGTGTGGTTGTATCCTCCCAGGTTSAAGAATTGTCTTCTATGTCCGAGGATTGTAGAAGACGATAGTACTCTACATCAGGTAGTCATGAAGTTGGATGGCTTGAAGTTTTTGAATACGGCACCGCAACAAATACAAAAGCTTGTATTTGGCGGGGACGACAGCAATGGGCAAGAGAATACCCAGAAGGAGATTACTTTGCCAGATGCAGAAACCTCCTTAGTGGAGGTTCAGAAGGGGCTGGATGAGTTAAGCACGCAGGCAGGATGCGAAGTTCCTCCTTTTGTGCCTTACACACAAATCATCCCATGGCACAGCGGGACACGCAACATGTTCTCCAAGTTTTTCCCCAGGTATGGCAATTACTGTGGGCCGAACTACTCCAGTGGTCGTGAATCTGGGTCGCCGTATTGGGACAAACCACCTACTGATTGGTTGGATTACTGCTGCTATCGCCACGACATGGGGTATTTTGCTCTCCCTCCCTCCCACTCTATTTTATTCTGTCTTGTATTGCATCAGGTGTAAAAGGATAGGCAGTTTTTGTAATAGAATCTTGTTGGCACAGGAATGAGGATTCTAACGCATCTAAGCATGTGGTATTTGGAGACTCTTTGCAATAGTTATGAGGTTTTCAATGTCGTACTAGTGGGTGACCTAAAATCAGATGTTAAGGTGGGGTGCATGCTCATTAATTAACCCTTAAACGACGCCGAGGACGTTTTGCGTCCGATGAATGGCAAAGAATCTTTCCTTGTATGAGAGAATTGCAACTTTTCATCCTCGGTATTAGGAGTAGGAGTGGAAAGGGGAGATCTTTTCTAGTACTTTAACTTCCAATGAGTATATTTGGCTTTTCAAAGTAGATGATGTCAGAAGGTGTCAGAATGCATGATTTCCATGGCCACCGGTCTGTCCTTCAAGGGTTAATATGTACTCATCTTTTAAGATTTAAGGGTGATGGAAGTAGGACAGCGTTAGAATTCTTAAGAGGACAGCGTTAAAATTCCTAAAGCAGATTTGTGGTAGCAATCTTTGCAGCTCCTTTCATACTTGCAAATTAAGTTGACTCAAGTTGGTGAATTTTACTCAACAGAAGAAGAATTAATGGTAACTAAAATGCGATATACTGTATTTGGTACTTCATTTTTGTGTGTCGTTGAAGATGTTGACTTGATTGGAAGTCTTATTACAGTGGACGCATTGAAACAGGTATGACACTTTAGATCAGCCGAAGCTACTGGAAGCAGACAAGCAGTTTCTGAAGTGCTTAGAGATATTGAGCCTGCACTAATTTAAATATATTACAAATAGTGCAACTTTGGTAAACAAGTGACGCAAGCACTTCTAGGATATAAATTAGTCTAGTGTAGTGCTTAGTCTAAAGGATACATATTTCCAAAACATCGCAATGTCGATGACATAAGAGAGCTCTGTTCTACCACAAGAGAGCTGAATTCAAATCTTAGGCACATCAAAATTGAAAAACACAATTTTTTCTAAACAGTGAAAGTGACACTGTAAAGGACTTCCATCTCTTATTTCAGTAGAAACTTGGTGGGTTCAGAAGCCCTCTTGCGAAGACTCAACTAGTTCGCAAAGGTCGTCTTCCACTGTTTGCTAAGTCGTGCCAGATTCTTTTGGACAGACTCTGAAACATTACATCCACTAATCGAGATTTCCAAACCCTCCTGAGAGGCATTCGAATCTTCGTTCCGATTCTGAACTGCCTGATCTACTGATTGCTTCATGGCATCCAACGGAATAACCTGGAACAACATTTCCAAACCATTAGTAATATATTATAAAGTAATGATAACAAACAGGCAAGTAATCTTATTATAAATTTAAGCAAAGTACAGCTAATAACATAGGGTGATGAGTTGCACTTTTGTCAGGTTTTGAGAAAACTTTACCCAATCACAACTAAGTTATGATGTTCCAAAGCTGTTGAGCACAAATACATGACTACGTAACAGATATGAAAAGCGCAAGTTTTAGAAACCTAACCAGTGTTTGCAAGAGTGCACAGTTGGAGAACAGCATGCGACGCAGATTTGGAGAATACAAGTATACTTCTGTGAGATTCTTGCAACCACAAGCATCTACCGCTTTCAGTAACCGAGATTGCACGTTCAACCTGTAAGCAAAGTGTAAAACCAGTTAAGGCACGTTCCAGGTGTAGAAAACAGAGTTAGCAGGAGAGCRTCCCGTTCCGAATATWCATGTACTGTGCRTASTTAGAYTAGATATACATACCTTCTGAGAGAAGAGCAGCCCTGGGCTTCAAGGCGCACTAAAGACGTTTGAGGTATCTCTAATAAATCAAGTCTATCGCAACCTCCACAACGAAGCTCCCGCAGTGAAACAGCAGTATCTAGGATGCTAGAAAAGCCAGCTGGTCTCAGTAAGCGACATCCATATACATTCACATTCTGAAGTGAACCACACGTGAATCTTGCAATAGTTTCCAACGATTCTGCAAATCAAATGACTAAAAGAATCAGAAATGTTAGACGGATTCCTGAACAAGATAACGTGCAACCCATCTTTGAAGTCTATATGATCGAATAACCTCACGTAAAAACCTGTAGAAGCAAGGAAACATAGTTTTCACTGCCTATATTGTGTACAAGAAATACCATTACATGCACGTTCATCAAGCTCCTCCATGATTCCACTAAGGAGAAGAAGCTCCAAGACATAAGGAATAAGTAAAACGTGCTGATATGCATTCTCTAGGAGTTTGATAGAGAAACTACCCATCAAAGTTACAGAGAGAATCAAGACACCATGCATGTTGTAAGCATCAATATGTGAAGTTTGAGTCCTTCAGAATTGGATAGGGTTGTGCATTAGTTCAGAAATGGCCATTGACTAGTCAACAAACGCAATAACATACCACAAAGTGAGAGATTGCAAGAAAGCAGCTCTGGACACTTCAGCTGAAGACGGATGAGCTTCTTGCAGTTTGATARATTCAATGTCTGCAAATGTGGAGCCACTAAGTGTAGATCATCCAGCTGCAAACAAGCAGTGATTCCAATTACCGAATCAGGCACAATGAAGAGACTGCAGCGAAAGTCATAACAGCTCCAAACTACTTTTAGAGAGAGGCCTTGACCAAACCAGYATACAAGGAAGTGCAGACAAAACCAAAAASGAGTAAACCGTCCACTTCTGCAGAATACTCTTTCTAAAGTAGGTTAATTATTGRATTGCATAAAAGTTCATATTCACTCTATAGTTAATGAACACATAGGACGGAATACAAGTGGAGATAACGGGTGAAASTTCCACGGCGCATGCTCAAAGTGATAAAGACCATTAGCTCTGTGCATGCTACCATATAGAGAAATGATAAAAGATGTGCATTATAGATCTACCAAGACAAATTCTTGCAGAAAGAAAAACCAACCTTTGGACACGCTGCAAGACTAAGGTGCCGAAGAGAGCCCTCACTTGAAAGTTGCATTAACAACCGAGAAATATTGGGCAGCTGAGCTGCTGTCAAAACCTCCAAGGCAGATATTGGCGGAAGCCGCAATCCCGCACTGGTCACTCCCGAGCACCTTGAAATGTCTAAAGAAACCAAAGACTCTTTAGATAGCCCCCTTAGCAGTGCCTGCATTAAACAATRTTGAGACCCTGGAATGAAAAGACTGTAATGCACCATACAGAATCAAGTGCAATAAAACGARAAGTAAAACATTACACAAATTTATATCAACAGAAACTTGCAAATCAGATTAAAAGATTAACAGACCTGAACACCTTTGTCAGTTACATCACTGCACCCAGCAACAGACACTGACCTCAAACCCCTTGTCTTCCAATGTTCCTCATCACTGCCAATCACAAAGTCAACACTTAGTTAGTCAAAAGAAGACAAAGCACGTATAACAATTTGCTAACAATATAGATCAAAGGTAATATGCGCAGAGCATCCCCCAAAATATAACCAGTAGTTATACCCTTGCCCAAAGAAGATAGGCGTTTCCAACTGAATGTACGCAGAAACTAGCAGATCATCTTCGTAATCATACAATTGCGAATCATAAATACCCAAACAATCCTTTCACCATGGAGAGTAATAAAGCAAGGTTTTATTATGAGCATACGAAGAAATCTTACTGCAGCGCCTGAAACTTAAGGACTTCAGATTCCTATGAGAAGCCACCTACAAACCCCACAAAACAAACATAGGTCATGTCTTCGACATTGCCTGCTCAGATGACAATATAGGTCTCATACCAGACAAGGCATTCGCTATAATCGAATCTCCACAGAGATAGAATACAATGTCTTAAAGAGCAGTAAAAACAACATGAATCAGCCACCATACGCATACCGCAGTACTTGGTGTTTCACATGTTAAATATAAGTCCCTAGCATAATAAGCACGTATAGGTTCTCTGTACATAATCAATGCAAAGATAAGTGGTACATACGAAGCCTTGCAAAGCTGCAGGGGACAAATCAGGGGGTAGCACAAGCAGCTGAACTGAATCCCTTATAATCTTCACCACTCCATCAAATTCCTTGGATACCTGGCAAGGCAAAGAAACAAGACATCAGTTTTCAACCATAATAAGTGCAAGATAAGCAACAAACACACAGACCACATGGAGAATTACAAATGACCAACAAACTACTATCTCAACGAGAATCAACTACAATAAAAATATGACATACATTTGAACCGAATCCTAGTAGAGTTCCACAATGTCACGAACAATGCTTGAAACCAGAAAATTTTAAAAGCTAAAAACAATCTGAAATGATACACGCATGATAATCTAATATCCTTTCAGCTCAAAACACATACACGGATACACTCAGCACTCTCAGCGGGTTACAAGGTTATGTTCTGAGAAACAGTACTTGACCTACCACCACGCAGTCAGGTTCTAGTTCAATAGATACCATTAAGCAGACGGGATAAAATCTAATTTATTGGTGTAAACGAAGAATAGACAACGGATTTAATTTCTRTTATTGCTAAATGACTGACTATCTTCGAGGCAGATGTCTACAACTCTCAAGTATCATTAAAGAACACCAATACCCTGTATMTCTTCTCCTCGGTCTTCTCTCAATTAGCACAGCCAGATTCAACAGCAAGCGCAGCTGCAAAAGTCTTCGTCTTTTTATTACAGGAGAAATGCGTGCAAACGTGTCACACTAAGAAATGTACCAAGTTTACTGCGCAAGTACAGATATCCTCAAGGTTCAATTCTTCCAAGCTTTATAGTCAATTCCAATATCCTTGACTCCACTGAACCCAACGCGATGAAAGCACATAGATGTTGGACACAAAGACGCTATTTAAATTTAAAAGTCTCCAAGAAAAGAAAACTAATTTATGCTAAGGAATGAAGCTACAAAGCATATATCAGAAAAAAATTCACACTACCCCACAGTGCCACCATCAAGAATCTCGAAGCTTCACCGGCCTATATTTCATCCATAATCTAAGTCCAATTGATAAAGTGAAAACCTACGTAAGGCGACGTTGACGATTAAAAAACTTGTCTAATCTCATTTTACGAATGTGCCAGCTCTGAACTTTCAGAATTCTCTGTGATTGGTTGATTAGTAACTTACAAGGACAGAGCAAGCCCATACTGGCTGAGAGCCAATGCTTCATAAATAAGACGGTTGATATTACAAATACTAGACAGTCGTTTTAAAATAGTAAGTATTCCAGAATTTCAAMGTCAARCCTCACCCAGTGCACTATTTTCAGACAATCAGTCATACTACGAAAGCGGGATACAGGCCAAACTACTGGTGCCAGCTAAATAGTCCAACAACTAATTTGTGTACAAATTACGAAACTCACTCTTGCAATACGAGAAGCTTCTCTGTTGGATAACCGCGAYAAAATCATTGACTTGCACTCCTCCGGTAGAGTTTCCCATAAATTTGGTCCACTATCCTCCTCCATTCTTGCAGAGGTAAAAAGATAGTCTCGTAATCCCTTCTACGAAAACACAAAATCCTGCAAAATTCTRTCAAGGAGCACTCGGAGATAAGTTATAACGTATTCACACGATTTCTCAAATAGTCCAAACAAACATCTGATAGCTGCTGGATATGCCGATGAWATAGACCTACTAACAGGAATATCAAATAAAAGCAACATTCGAGGTACAAAGCATACAAGGACTTGCCAAGTCCAATTGSAAGTTGCATCAATGTATTGGAAAAGATCTAAAGATTGACGTACAGGATCCCGACAGAGCTAGTAATAGACGGATACTCTTGACCTAGGAGAATACATCGCAAGAAGTAAAAGTTATCCAAAATTGTCTKCAGCCMCGACACCAAGTCTGACAAGGATGCCCTAATAGAATATAATACCGTTCTTAGACTACGTCTAATACTGGCAGAGAAGAAGGAAATTTTAAGAAATGAAGTCAACACATAGGACGAGTTCACAACCCTAATCGTCTCCTGATACAATGCTGTATGTTTCATTATCAGAACCACCCGGTAAATTCAGACACTGCACCAAATAAGGTATACACATCCATTTTAGGAGACACGAGAAAGGTCATCAAAGTAACTGGGACGAGAGTGAAATTGAAAAAACTATTCTTAAAAGCATCTCGATTTCAACGTGCCAAGATATAAACGAGGAAGAAAACTGAGGAATGTGGAGGAACAAGTACYAATCTCTTTCATTTTCATTCGCGAWTCCAGTTGGAGAGAATTAAGCGGTTCAGACCCTAGATTTTACCACACAGGTTCGCAGAAACAGTCAAAGCGGTAGGAAGAAGTAGAATGGGGAGGGACAGAGCACTCAATCAACATAGGAAACCCCTGAGTTTTTAAACCACCGCCAATTACCGCAAAGAATCTTCCTCAGATGCAAAGAAACTCAGCACTCAAATGACAATTCACATTTCTTCAGCACAACCGCTTCTTCTCCCATTTTAACCCGAACTTCTCACTCAACCTAACAGTTTCTACATTCAACACCTCTCCTATACTCCAAGAACTAGACCTAAGTTCAAATAAACTCGACATACAAAAATCGAACTGGTCCCCTAATTTCGTCATAAGTCCCCCAAACAACAGAATCTCGAAGATTCGAAATTCGAATAGCACTTCAAATTTCTTTTCCCAAACTTCAACACGAACGCTTTTCCTCTCAAAAAAACTCAAAATTCTCACACACCATAACAGCTCAATACTCAAAACCGTGCATGTGATTCGAGAACTTATCATCAATTCAAACAAAACCAAAACTACTAAATACGACCGGTCACCTCCAAATCCAGAAAAACACAGAATTCGAAAATTCAAAATTCCCAAATCCAGCTGCAATACTCAAGAGAAAAGAAAGAGAGATCAAATCGGTACCTGATACCAAGCCCGAATCAGAGCGGGAATCTAGAGCAGCAGAGTAGCTTCGATTACAGCAGCAAGGAAAGAAAAATCCAATCCACATGCGAGATGATCGATTACAATCGACGCAGTGGAAATTTGCAGAAGCAATGGAGAAAAAACTATTGACGCAGCAGATCCATTGCGAAGAGACTAAAAGTCCATGGCCACTTGGGAAACCCTGGTGATCTCAATCTCCTCGGCATCGCTAAACCATCCTTGGAATATATCCGGTCCTCACTAACCTGGAAACATGATCGGTCCTCAATAACACTCGAACATGACAGGTCCTCAATAAACGGGAAGATATCTGGTCCGCAGCAACCCTCAGACCATATCCGGTCCTCATGCATATGCGGGGGTCCAGATGGGTATCAATAGGTCTGAGATGATGAAGGGTGTCAGTTACACTAGGGTATCACAGGAACCGGGTATCAGTTTTGGTACTAGCAGCAAATCATCCCGCCTTCCAGTGCTTTGCAAGTCGGATGAGTTCTTGTTTCCTGGATCGCTGTTTCGCTGTGGAATGCGAGTAACAATTGGGCTTCCAGGATACGAAGAAGCAGCGTGTCCGGAGGCGACTGATTCTCACAACCGCAAGCGAGCATTTGGCACCAAATTACAGGTAATCTTTTAGTTTGTTCAACGATTGCATTGGTTACTCCCTGATTTCTTCATCTTACCGCGAAATTAGTTGTCGGTATGGATTAGGTTGATACTTTGTGGTCGGTGATTGTGATCAAGTAGAGTGTCTGCTTCGTTTTCTGGCAAGAGTACGAAAATTGGACAGTTAAGGTTTTTAGAAGTAAATCTAGAGAATCTATTTTTTTCTTTTGAATTGACAATTAAGCGCCAAATCCGTTACATTGGCGGTATTTTATTCGCCATTTTAATGAACATTCAGAGGGAGAGAAACTGAGAATGGTGGATGTGGTAGAGGTTGGAGACGAGTTTCAGTATGATTTGCAGAGCTTATTGAGGAAAGCGGCCGAGGGATTTTACCCTGGTACCAAGAATCTTCAAGAAGGAATTGTTGTGAGATCGCAAAAGGAACCGAGAGTKTCTTTCAAGGTCATCAGCAATGAATTTCTTATCAAACACAACCAGTGAGAGTCTGCCCAAAATTGTAAAAGGGGTATGTAGGTCATGTGTTTCTCTCCCTGGCATGTGGACTTTGATATAGGAACTTTTACAAATTGAGAAACTTACGGATTATTTTATAGATGGTCAATGTCTTGTTGATTTTTGTTATACTCTTATTTGAAACACTTATAATTCATTAGATATTTGATCATTTTCACATTTTTCAAAGTGCTAATGAAACTAGTAAAGAGAAATAAATATGGATCTTATGGTATGTTCACTTGGAAAGAGAAAACAACACATATTAAAACATAATACCCCCATGTAATTTAAAGAAGATGCTAGTTTTGTGGGCAAAGTTTTTGGATAGTCATATTTATTTGTTGTTCACACAACTCTCTCAATTTATTGAATTGGAATATCTACTTCATGTTGACAAAAACTTTCACCTATTGGTCAATGTCCAACTCTTATTGCATTTTCACAATAGTCTATTTAAAATTCTTAAGTGTCTTGTTAACCTCCTCCAAGAATGTAAAGAACCCTTCTAATCTTAGARTCTTCAATCAAAATTCTTGAGCACCTTCCACCTCCAAAAGCATGAGAAACCCTTGTGATTTTAAAGTCTTTTCAATTTGGTGTGAACAATTAACCCCTTCTTACTCTATGTCCGCATCCTTGAGCACATCTCAAGCCTCTTCTATCAACAACCACTAGAATGATATAGATTGAAATATGTATACAATAAATAAATTTATGATAAATTATATTCTTTAACCTTAATGTCCAAATGCCTAAATTACTATATTTTGGTGTTGATTAATCTTTGAAGTTAAATAAAGTCTTACCAAAGTTTTGGTTTTAGAATTATTTTTTCAATTGAAGATCCTCCAAAAATCCAATTTTGAAGAAACTATTCATAATTTTTTTTGTTGCAAATTTTATGGAAGGTTGTCTATTGCAATCTTGATTTCTAGAGTGGGAGGCTCTTGGAGATGAGTCTCAAATATACTCAATCTTTAGAAGAAAATCACTTTGAAAATTCACTTAAGAAAATTGTACAATAGACAATAAATTTTGAGGAGTTGTAATTCAATCATGGTTATGCATGTTATAATCTTTGCCATCATATCTTTTCAAGACCTCATATTTTAAACTTGATCTTTGAAAAGAGGATTGAAAGATTTACCAAAACTTTAGTTTTTTGTTTCGCTTTGAGTAAATTCCAAGAACCTCAAAAGCATTAGAGGGGATTTGGGGGGTTGGAGGGCCGTTTCAGCCCTGTTCCCCCCATATTCCCCCCGCTGTTCCCCGGCAACAGTGTCAGATTTTTTCGAAAAAAAAAAAAAAAAAAAAAAAATTTAGGGGAGGCAACCCATTTCTGATCAAATAAGCAATTGTACATATTTGGAGCACAAGTTTTTTGAATGTGGAATTTTTCCCATGTACAACAATAGAGTTTGGAAGGATTGAATATTTTTCCAAAATTTTATTACATAAAATGAAATTACTAGTAATTTTTTAGTGGAAGATTCTCTTCAACCTATAATGGTGATATAGTCCTTTCTATTTCCGGCCATAGGCTAATTGCAAAATCAACCAAGGGCTGATTGCAATATTGAGGTCCTTGCAACCAATCATAAGGAGCCACAACTACTCTATGGACTATGCCATAACTTCATGGAAAGACAACAATCTATTGATTGGAAATAGGGAGGTGATCAGAAATGGATTGCCTCCCCTAGTCTTAAAATGCAAATCTAAGAAGAATTTTTTTTTTTTTGAAAAAAAAATGACGTGGCAGTCGTTCGACCACGTCAGCCAGCTCCTGCGCAGGCTGCAAACGCTGCTGAACAGGCTAGGAACTCGCAGGGAACTCACAGCCCTCCAGACATGGAGAAAACATCTAATGGGCCATAATTTAGGCATTATTTTAAGGATTAAAAGGACTAATATACCATTTCATAGTTATCTACATTTGGCTAATATTTTAGGTACAAAACAATTCCTTGAATTTGATATTCTAAATGTATATGAATTTAAATTATTTAATATCAATAAAGCCCAAGTTAAGATTTTTATCATGAAATTTCTTATTTGTAAGATTTCACAAAGTCATTAATATCAAAGTTTATGTTACAACAAATTATTTACCACTCTTAGAAGAAATTAATAAAATTATTTATATTTCCAATACTAAAAAATTATTTAACCAATTGTACAAATCAGGTTGCATTATTTTATAGACTTTAGATGTTTTTTGAGTATATGGAGGTAAATTATTCTAAATTAATTTATAAAGATCTGGATTTTTTGAAGTTATATCATACCAGTACAAGTGATTTTAAATCATTATGCATCCCATTCTTTTTCCTTACTGTACAAATAATTTCAATCTTTTTTGGAAGCTACAATACTTCATAATTATCTATGGGTTTAATAAAAATCTTCAACTCCTTCCTTCACCAATGATAAACAATTGAGAAAATTTGTTGACCTTCATTAGCAAATCTTGAATTTTTTAAATTTTAAGTATAACTTATTGCTCCAAAATTGCCATTTCTAGTAAACATATCGAAATTTCAAAGAAAATTTTTTTTTGGACACATGTCACCGTAAGATCTTCTAGTAACCCGGTTTGAGAAAATGTGTAAAAAATTTCAAAAATTTCCACCTTGTACATTGCAAGACATTAGTGTTTGAATTGAAAAAAAATCCTTGTTTTGGCCCTGTAAAAAATGAAGCAACTTCACTTCACATGGTCACATTTGTTTGAAAAAATGTCCAAAATGGTGGTGCTTCTTTGGATTCATTCTCCAAGTCAAGCTAGATACATGCTTGAAATTTTTTGGATCATTTGGAATTGTTCAACATATAGGAAAAAAATACTCTATAGTAAGTAGAAAGAAGGGGATAATGATTCAAAATACCACATTGTTAAGAATTAATTTATGGAATTGAAAAATGCCAATCCAATGGTTTTAATGTTGTAAAAACCATTGTATATGTAGTTTCATTTTATTTTCAAAATAGTAAGAAATGATTTAAATAAAGGACTTCAATATTTATTCTAGAGTAGAGAATTCAAAAGTACCTGCAAGCAAAAACTCCTCTTTACTTTTGACTCATTGATCAAAATGGAATGATTCAAAGCTTTCCATGTATATAGAAATCTAGAAAACCAATTTCAAATTTGTATTTCTTAATAAAGTTTTTAAAAACCAATTCCCAAGCTACTGACCAACACTATAAGAAGCCCCTGTTTTATGTGATGTTTTCATCATTTTTTGTGACGCATTTTAGTGAACGTCCAATAAAACAACTTGTGTTTTTATGTCAATATTGATACAAACAATAAATGATACAATTAAAGCGAATCTAATTTTCATTTTCCAAAGTTCGCTTATTTTGTTCCCAATAGACCCATTCACACCGGAGTGAGAAAGCCTTGCTTGCACAAACATACAAACCCTAAATTCCTGATCGTCTTGCTCGCTCGTCTTGCTTCCCGCACAGGCACACTCCGACCGAGACCAAGGCACTGTCGTTGAATCCCGAGGCAATGACAAGTTTTCCAAGCCAATTTTGATGCAATTCCTCATTTACTGCGTCTGCAGTAACACTCACACAAGAACTAGTACAAAAGCTGACATCAGTGCAACACAATTCGGATCAGAAGGGGATACCTCGTGAGTGTCGACAGTAAGTTGCGTTGAACTTTGGGCGCAATTCATCAGGTATGATGCGATTACCGATTCTCTTGTTGAAGGKTTTTTCAGCACTGTGTACGATGCTCTTGGAATGTCGATGGTTGCGCTGTTTGAGTCAGGCGACGGTGTCGTGGCCCACAGGTTTCTGAAAGTGTTTTTTCTGTTTCMCATGAAGGTGTCRCAATGCAGTCCTCTGCGTATTTTTCGATGGAGAAGCTCGCATCTATGCAGCAACCGAGTCCGACGCAGTCWTCCCCGTCGACGGGCTTCATGGGTCCGCGATCKTCTCCTCTGTTTTCCTCGGCAGTGGATCAGCCGGAGCCTCCTGCTCCTGCAGGTCAAGACGTGGGCAGGTTCACGCTCTCACGGAACTCGTGTTATGCTTTTTCCCCCTTTGTTTTGGAACTTCGATTGAAACCCTGGCCAGAATACTTCTTTAAGTCACTACGATCTGAATGTTGAGAATTAGAACATGGTAATGGATAGGTAGAAGTGCATTGTACAATAACTTTCAAACAAGCTATCACTCGCACGATTCTCCTAAGAAATGAGGACGAAATCTCAGAAATCTGTGTCTACTCTTTTGTCATAGTCGCCATGTACCTTCGATTGCTTGCTGTCATCTCAATTGCTTTGAGTTGGGAGGCGTTTTATGGCTCATTAGGAGTGCATTTTCAGTAGCTTTCCAACAAGATAGCATTCGATACATTTCTTCGACAATTGAGCACAAAGTCTCAGAGCAACCATTGAAAATTTGGGAGCGTCTATTTTTTACAGTCGTCTTTGGTTACCAGGGTCCTTTATACCGGCCTTTCAAGTTTTGTGCATAAACTGCGCAATTTAGGTGCATCAGTTTGTAGGGTTTAGGGTTTCACTGGAAAATTGAATTCAGGGATTTCAATGTGACACCTTGTGCTCTTGCAGGCCAAACACGATGTCAAATGGACCAGAAAGCGATCAAGCTCCTCCACGGCGTCTTGCGACCGCGCTTGAAGGCTTAGGCCGGGCCGTGCGTCACATTGCCGATGTTCGCACTGGTGCGGATCTGCTCCTGGAAGCACTGGACGCGTCTGCGCATGTTCGCGGACGTGAGACTGGAGGTAAGAAGGCCAGTGATGGTATGTGTGACCCTAAACTACACTAATTGATTTGGAAATGCTATAAGCTTTTACTCTTGATGAATTTTTTTACCAACTATGTTTATAATGATCCCCTCTTTGAATAGTATAGATATTTGTGGTCTTGGTAGATATCTTCATTAAAAGTATAAACTTATAGATTTTCAAATCAATTAGTGTGGTCATACAAAACATCATTATTAGTGTAGAGGGATATATCTTAAATATATTACAACTTCTTTTATCTCCAAATCCTATGTAATGAGAACAGTCTAACTACAACATTCTACCTACTCCAACCAAATCGTAACCATGTTGTGTAGTATGAATGTAGTTGTAGATAGGATTTGGAAACTCAAATTTAAAACCAAGAGAGTCATGCCACTATAGGATTTGTCTAAAAGACAGAGCCAACAAACATAAACCCTAATTTGTAGTTAAACATTTCAATTGACTTTTTAGATTGCCTCTAGGCCCTTAGCCTCTAAGCCCTAACCTTAGCCTCTAAGCCCTTAGGGCTTGAATAAGACAGTGAACTCAACTTTAACAAATTATAATAAATAATAAGAATTCTTTTTTGAAGTTTTTATTACTAAATCATGTTGAACATATTTGTGTCCTTCTATTGATGTGTTACATTATGTGTAGTGAAGCCTCTTCAATGAATTTTAATTGCTTGCCAAGTGCATTTTCCAAACATTCATCATGAATTCACTAGGTGCATCTTTGATTGTTTAATCCCAAAAGGTCCATACACACCTAAAAGTGAATGTGTCTTAGGTCAACCTTGATTTTAACTATTAAAATAACATTTTTGGACATTTGATTTGGACTTTACAACAATGCCAAGTTTAATTCTCTTCCATTTTGAATGTTTGAAAAAATTTCACAAATTGAAAGAATAACTGTAAATAATTGCAAGCTCAATGTATTAAAATCCAGAATACACAATATTTCGTGTTTTTCATACATATTTTTTTCTTTTAACCCTTAAAGGACTGACCTATCACCGCGGGCAAAAGCAGGGTGCAGAATGTAGTGCTTGACCGAGGGGAAAAACAATGCTCAAGCACATGTTTAGCTTTGGATAAATTGTACAAACCAATACCTCATGCTATCCATTCAAAAATTGCAAAAAGGACAGCGGGCACAAGACACTTTCATGTGAAAATCTTTGCTATCTTTGTAGAATTAGGGCTACCTAAAAATATGGAAGCAATTAAAAACACTAAATTTGACTTTCCATGATGATTAACACATGTATGGTCACTTTCAGAAAGGAACGGATGAAAATTAGTGAGTGTCTGCTTACCAGATGAGTTTTTTTGTCATCCAAAGGACAATAAATGTCCGCGGCGTCGTTTAAGGGTTAAACTTGAAAAATTTTAAACTGAAAATCTTTGTTTGTTATTATAACCTTCAATTATGGTAAAAATTCTAAATTATTCTTTTATGATAGAGTTTAAAATTTTTATTTCGACATTTTTAAATTTATTATTAATAGAGTTTCACAATGTGGAGGTCGCCACCATTTGGTCCGCTCCCTATTCCGCGCCCACGCGGTAATAGGGATTACCTGTGTTTTGGCAAACTTCGGAATGAGTTCACTGGAAGCCAGACTGCCTTTCGCACTTTGAAGCGCACAAATCAGGACAGTGCGTTTCAAGTCAAGGATGCTGGAATTGCAGAAAGAAATGCTTGTCATCATCGCCACTGCTTTAGATTCCACTTCTTAGAGCATTTCTTGTACAGGAAACCAAGGATCTCAGTAGGATCGCCAAGAATTCGTTCCTGTTTTCGATTCCTGCTCCTCACTCTTCTTCTTCGTGTCATCGCCGGCATCGATTGAGATGAGGATTGTCTGAATTCAAGAGCTCCGGAATTGCATGCCATGGGCGTGGATCTAGTGCGCGAGTGTCAACGATGCCTCGCCCAGGTGAGTGAGGCCAATTCCTTTCGCTCCTTCCAAGTGCAACAAGAAAACCCTAGATGGAGTGCGTGACCACAAATGTGCTCTGTGGAATTATTGACAGAGGTGGTCTGTAGASGAACTTCGAGAGAAGCCATAGCTACTGGTGATCTGTGGAGGGAATTTAGGGTTGGTGAGAGAAATCAGAGACACTGGTGGTCTCTGGAGGATTTTAGGGTTGGAGAAAAATTCATAGATGGCTTTATCATTGTTGGAGGATGGGAATTGTTTTGCAGGTGGCGGACGAAGTGGAAGGAGGCTTGCTCTATGTKGACGAAGGAGCAGGGGAGGCTCTGCATTACTTGGGAGGCCTCCCTTTTTTGTTGCAGTTGGGCGTCCGATCGGTCTGCAGCTTAGAGAATGCTTCTCCTMTTGATGCTGTATGATAATTTCTCTTCTTGCCTCTATTTTGATGACATGTTTCTGCTTGTGTTTTATGTTTGGTATTGAAGGCAATGCCTCTTGCTTTGACTGCTCCAATTTCCTTGAGCTTTGATATTTTGCATGTAGCTATTCTGGAATGGCAAATGCGAAATAATCTCCTCTTCTATCCCATGTTAGGGAACACCTGAAAGCCATAGTGTCTTTGACTGAGGGTATGGCATTAGAGAACTGAAGTAAATCACAGTACAAGTTGTTTCGTACTTTTCCGACACAGCAATAATCGTTGAAGCACTGATTGCTCAAAAAACTCTTCAACTTTCATTGGTTGCTTTTGAAAGCTTCTGGTAGTTTTGGAGTCTATGTGTGTCTCTTTCAGTGCCAAACCTAAGTGTCGCATTTTAGTTGGAGTCTCTTTTAGGTGCATATTCCTTAGCTTAGTTCTGTAAAAGCTTTTCTACTTGGTCTGCTTGATGGGAATTCTACAGATAGTAATTGTGCTGCCACTATTATTAACAGTAGGAGGTCGTGACGAAACTGTTGCGAATTCAAATTGACTTCTGGCACTCCGAATGCTATGGGCATGATTGCAGGCAGTAGCCTGGCAAGGGGGGCGGCTCCAGAAAGTGGTAGTCCTCACTGCACGTTTACTTAGCGATGCTCACCGGTACATTTTGCGGTGTATGCGGTGTCACCCCAGTGTCAAAAAATGCACTATCTTCACCTCTATTTCGCAGGTACCACACACTCATTTTTGCTACAATGAATTAGATCTCATTTGTTATCATGAAGAAGTTTACTGTCACGTATTGCATACGTAATCATGCCGTAAAAGGTTCGTTTTCTATGTCTATGTCATGACAGGAAGGACATTCGGCATGCTTCGAGACTCCGCTGGGGCACAATGCCTTCAGCGAGTACAGGAGCTTACTCCAACAAGACCTCCAACCGCAAGGAGTACCCGCTGATGAGAGCTTCTCACGGAGAGAGAAATCAGATGATCTTGAAGTCATTGTAAGGCACACACCCTTGTTAATGTGCGCCTTGACGCCCAACCTGTTCGTGTTACCGTCAGCTGGGGCAGAAGCCGAGGCTCCACTTTCGGATCACAAGACGGATGCGTCACTTGGTCCAGGGTTGCCAGCCATTGACACTGGTGTGATGTTTGATGTTGACGATAGAATCCCGTCTGGAGCATCACTTCTCGGGCACTTTCTACAACAACTGACTGCTCAGGTCGAGCCCCACTTCTCCAGCCAATTCGAATTGATGTTTATCAATCTCTATGACAAGGACCCTCCCTAGATTGAGATGTTTTTTATAATAAGTCATTAGATTCGTATAGTCCTCATGGTGAAACGTGAATTTCATATCATCGTACCCGCGTAACAGACTTATACACTACGAGAAGGATATTTAATAAAAGTTCAAAAGTAAGTTCCGCCCGTATTTTTCTTCTGCTACATATAAAATAATTATGAAACGCATAGAACACACACGATGTTTGTTGATCTTAATCTTCACCATCTCGTTTCTTAACTTCATTTTAAAATTTTGCTACAACCTCTATATCGTATCGGTAGTGTAACAGAATTGGTGTTGGCTTAATGTTAGTTTGACGTTAGTGTTAACTTGAGATTGTATTAACGAGTTTTATATCATTCCAGAGAACGGATTTCGTATGTCTATTATAATTGTGTCGTGTGATTGTAGTAATTGTACCATTCTAAGATGATTGAATATGATTCTTTCTGCAATCTGTGAGGACTATTATAAGGATTGTACCGAAAGATGCGTATGCAAAGTTTACATTTCTACTGGGGTAGGAGTCAATTGCGACTAGCAGCTCCCATTATTCCGCGTGAATTGGTTAGACTAGGGCCTCTCCTGAATTCTGATTTCAGCCTCAGCATGTTTTTTGTCTACCGCATTTCAGGATATGAGTCTGCATAACTGATACTGCTCTTGGTTAACTTCCTCATCTTTTTAAGTTAAATATGGACATAAGTTGACTACATGTATGTATGTACGTAATTTAATGAGTGCATAGATGACAGCATTCCTCACTGGGTTAAACAGGTGGCGAGAGCAATGGAGGAAGTTCGAAGTGGAGATAAAAGGTCAAAATGGGAAACTGTTAGCAGTGCAGAGAAGATTCTGAGACTGAGTGTCAACGATGGAAGTCAAAGCATTGCTCTTCAAATAAGTGACATGGTGCAACAAATTTCAAGCGATGGTATGCTAGACCTATGCGACGTGCTTACCTTAGCCATTGTGGGGTATGCCCTTGCTGGTGAAGCGAGTCCGAAAGGATTCTCAAGTGGACCCTTCTCATGGGAAGAAGAGTCAGTCCTCACAGATTCTCTTCTAGATGCTATTTTGAAAGGTCCTGCTGATGTTGGGTTTCCAAGTCGATTGAAAAGGGCACTTGAGTCCCACTGGCAGGGATCCAAGGTTAAACCCTCCGGAGTTGAAGAGAAAAATGATGAACAGGAGATGGAGTTAAATGATGATTGGGGAGAGTGGGAGGGAGCAGAAGAAGAAAGTGAGGATGGAGAATATCTAGAGGCTCACTTGAAGCTGGAAATAAGGGACTGGTTGCAAGAGCTCATGTCTAGGTTACACTGTATATCACGAGCACGAGCACGACTTCCTGTTTCCTTACGTTCTACCGAGGAGCAGGTTTTTGCTATGGGTTTGTTGCAACGAATCTTTTCATTAATATTCTCAAAGTCTGAAGTCCCGGGACTACACCACCATATATCGAGTGTTGGTCGAATTTTCAAAAGTGGACTTGGCAGATTTGGTCTGGGCCAGGTTGGTTACTCTTCCTCGTGCGTCCAAATATCTGTCAGCCACTATAGAAGCGTCAAATATCTTTCAATGCGTCACTTGGTCATGTTATTTATTTTGAAGTCCATGATTTAAGACACTGATTGCACTGTCTAGTCTAGCCTTGGTTAAGACTGAGGATGAACTACTTAAACTTTTATAGAATCTTGTCTTAGGTATCACTTGAAAATGACCACATATTTCTTATCTTTCCTATGATTGCAGCCAAAGCCAAAGCTTGGAGATTACAAGTTGATAATTATTTTTGTTATCGGAGGAATCAGCGGCTCTGAGGTATTTTACAAGCTCCTCTGCACTGGTCTTAGCAGTTCATTTCTTCACTGAGCTATTATAGTACTCTGTAAGGTAGAGGATTATACTTTTTGTGTGTAACAAACATTTTATGACATGAAGGAATATATTCAATCTCTGGAATCATCAATTTGGGTGCAATTTTCAAGTCTTTTTTTGATTCAAAAATGATCATTAGGTATGAATTTCTTATGCAATTTCAAAGTGGGTGGTCGTAGAACACTTCAAGTTAACGTACACAACCCCATTTCCATTCAAAGATCATTGGGTTTTTACATGTAACCACAGCATGCTTACTAAAATGTCCAAGCAAGTGTGAATATATGAGTTCATGTTTATGGCCGGGTTGTTAGAGGGATAGGGTCTGGTCCTTAACGTTTACTTCGACTCTCATGATTACTATGTGATTGATGGTGATGATCAGATACGAGACATAAAGGAGGCTCAATTGGGGGTTCAAGGAGCAGAGGGTGTAGAGGTTTTGATAGGGGGCACAACATTCTTATCTCCATCAGATATGCGAGATCTTCTCCTTGCTTCACATTCAGTTTCTTAAGCTGTCATCGAMTTTTCCTTTGCATTCTTCTTCTTCCATCTTTTTGCTCAGCTTTGGCTGGTTTGGATGGAGGCCTAATTTTTGTGAACGTTTGATTCTTACCTCTTTGGCTTAGGGAAACTGTAACAGCAGGATAGAAAGTATGGATACAATAATTGTCTTAGTTTAATAAGGCCTTCACGTAATATTTGATTCTGTATATTTACATATTCATTTATCAAAAGTTTGGTTGTATGCTTAGGTGGATTTTTGGATTTGCTCTATATCTCATGCATTTGATGCTGTTTTCATCATCATTTTATATTGCGTTTTTCTGGATTATTCTATAGAAGCCTTACTTCCTCGAGCATGATTATAGTGGGAGAGAGTCTCTTGTATCACTCAATGTTAAGCCTTCATTGGTCTAAACCTCAATGGAACCCATTTTTAAGCAGATGGAAGACTCTAATTGCATGAAGAGAGGTCTGTTCTTTTTCATATCCTTGGGATTGCTTTAGCATTATGATGCCCTTCTTGTACACCCGGCACCCTTGATTGAGCATGGTTGATTGAGAGTCAACATTGAGGTTATGTATAGTAATGTGAAAGTAGAGGCATTGTCAGAAATGACATCTTGTACCTCTCTTGAGGCTTGGCATATAATTTCTCATAATGAGGCTTTGCTTTCACATCACACCTAGTCCAAAATGATTCTCAAGGTTACTTATTGTTTGGCACATAACATGGTACAATCTAGTTTTGTTTGTGCAAGTTTATTTTAAGGATACTTGGTCTTCAAGATAGTCCTATGGAAGGGGTTTAACCCCTTGACGCTTAAGGCCCTTTTTGAGCTTCTAAGAATCTACTCTAAATTGAACAAAAAGCCAACAATAACAAAAAGTGAGCACAATTTTGCAAATAATATGAAGAGGTTTTGAAAATCAATGTCTTCATTTCTAAATTTTCTGAGGAAATGCTTTTTGGAGATAATTGTCATTGATGAACATGATGTGGAATTAATTTTTAAGCTAAAGTTTGGTGGTATGAAGGATATCTTGAACATTACATGTTTTGCATTTTAGGAAGTGATTTCGCTAGCAAACTTGAAAAATATTTTTTGTGGACAATGGAGGCTCTCCTTATTGAAATTGAAAGGAAGTGTGAGTTATAACCACTTGACATCTTTGTAAAGCATTGCTTGTTGAATGGAGTTTGCCTCACCAAATTGCAAATTAAGTGCCAAAACTAATTGAGGGGAATTATCTTACCGGACTTGATTTATAAGAAAACTAGCATAGACTTGTTGCAATGCAACATTGAACTTGCAAGAATGTGCACTAGATAGCAAATCAAAGTCTTACTAAAACGGATGAAATTTTTTTTCGATGGCATGATAAATCATTCCGGATGAAAACAGAAACCATATAAGTGAGAAAGGGTTGTGACAGAGGGTTGTTAATATAATAGATCGAGCCTGCAGAAGGTGAGCACAACTTCCAATTTAACTTACACAAATTGCAAAAATTCTAGAGAGTGCCTTACACAACGCACATACCTTGAACGGTTTAGGTGTTGCGGGTGTCTGGGAAACAAGGCATGAATACTAAAGTATAGGAAGGCCATTATGTACCCAACAGGTGCGCCGCAATGCCTTTGATTAAAAACTGGGACACACGATTCCACGACCTAAGTTACGTCCAATGCAATTTTACCCTTCCAACTATCCCCTGAAAAGAGGCAACCCTCCTGGGCTTGACCCCCCCGGGCTTTATTTCCCCTTCCAACATTCCATCAAGTTTATAACATCAGAAGAATGGAACGTTGACCAAAAACTGACTTGAAGAAAAAGTTGGATCATGAATACGATCACATATAGACAATGTCGATATTCCAATCATAGTCCACTTCAAATTGAATTCTATCTCATAGCATGGACTCAAATGACACCCTTGCTTGCTTCTGGATAATGTGAACTCAAGAAGGCAACACATTTCAAAATTCTGCTTGGTGCTCGTAACTTGAAGAAGGCATAATCACGCCACGTCCAGTTTGGAAACAAAAATTGCAAACAACATCCCAAGGATCATTAGGTTGAACTCCCCTTGCAGCATCCGATGAATTCACTGAACACGATTCAGCCTCTGCCTGTGATCGCAAAAATCATACTTGATTAAAACTACTTCTTAGACAATTTCCTGGAGGGCCTCTTAGCCGACGGTCCAGCCTTGGCAGCACCTTCTGGAGTCTTGACTAATCGTAATTGAGCTCCTTCTTTGACCGCCTTGGTGGCTGCCTTGGTTTCATTGGCAGCGTTGATGAACTTTGTCACTTCCTGCAAGCAAACAATCGATGAAGAAAATTCCTTCATATATATGATCGCAGGATGTGTTGCAGGCTAGAATTTTAAATACCTCTTCGTTACAGGCTGGCTAGGCTCTACATGAAAACGCTTTGGGAAAAAAACAGCTCGAAATGAGATGGGMAAATCACCTTATTTGAGTCAAGATCCTTCTCCTTCTTCAGAGTTGCCTTGAACTGTCGACCTGCACCCCGGAGAATGCACAAAGTCAGACATCAGAAACAAAYTTTATGGCAAACAGAAGCGGCCTTCAATAAAACACCGCACTAAATGTTGACTCTATTTTCCTAGTTCATGAAACTCTTTTCGCTCATGTGCTTCAAAGAATTTATTTTATTTGAGTCTCAATTATAATGGGGATCTTAGCAACACTGTAAAGATATAACATGCCCAMATTTAGAAATGTCTAGAAGATAGGAACTGTGAGGTACTCTACAAAAATGAAAACACCCCCCTCAACTGAATGGGTAAAGAATCCTGCCTTCGAAGCCAGCTCAATTATAGCAATTCGCGGCGAAAAGGAACTAATCCAGATGAGWTAACATACACAACATACTTTACTAYAAGTTCCCTCTATTGCCTAGTTCGAGCGYGTTCTACAAAGCAGATTTTCATGTGTTTTCAATTAAATCGGTACAACAGCCTCGCATTTMAAMAAAAACTAGAAGMAAGGAAGTTCGAGCTTGTCTGAAAATTCCGTGAAAACACATACCTCAACCGGAAGCGCACAAAGTACGACTTCGAAGCCACCGATTCCTAGCAAATTTCAGCAAAAACAAAACTAAGCGATCGGATAATGTCGGGTACCTTTACGTATGTGAATTTCCTTGCCGTGGCGGTTCGGTGCCGCGTTCTTCTTCTTCTGGCCTTTGAAGAKCCCACTCTTTTGCGTCATTTCCTCCCCGTGCAACAAACTCAAATCCGATGACTTCTGGTCCCGTCTCTCCTTCACCTCAAAACTCGAACCAAGGAGATTGACGCTAATTCCAAAATGAACAATAAAATTCAAATGAACAGAGACACAGTCGACCAGAGAACGGGAAAAGGCAAGTCCTCCAACGCAGGAAACCCACGAGACCCTAAAGATCGGAGACACAAGGGAACTCTGTTTAAATTAGGGTTTTGGAGTTAGGGTTTCTGCGTCGGTATGTGCGCCTTGTGAAGAAAGCCTCGCAGCACGTTGGCCGTCCGATGCCTCTAAAGGAGCATGGAGCATGGAGAACCCTTGATCTTTGTGGCTAAACCCTAAAGATCATATCTCTTGGATCCATTACTAATCGAAGCCCCATCACCAATCAATAGGGTGTTGTATTTCCAACCAAGGCTGGAGTAGATTTCCATTTTTTCCTTGGAATGTGTGTTTTTTATTTTTTTCAAGGTTTGGACCAATAAGTTCATAACACAAAAGTGAGCAAAAAAGTAGGAAGCAATGAGTGTGAAAGTAGTTCTTGATTGATTGGAGTTGAATAATTGTAGACGTTGGTCATGGGTCAAGCCCAACTTCCTCCTTTCAAAATTCATAGTAAATTTCAATTCAAGATATAAAATTACCAAAAAAATTGCAATTCCCTTCATTTCTGTCAATTCACCTCTGAAGATATTTGTTTTCCCTAGTACTATCCTATATCATGTTTAGAATTGCGTATTTAATCAATTACTGGGTATTTAATAAATATGGTTTAGATAATAAATAGAAGATAAATTGGAGGGAAGTAAGGGTGGAGGGATTCATATCAATGGCTTTGGATTTTTTTGAGGGGAGGGGAGAATTAGTTTGAAGTTGAACACCTAGTTCGCATTTTCAGTGGATAGTCAAGATTGCAAGTTACACAACCTTGGACACTGAATGAAATCCTTAAATTAAGTTTAAACTCATTAATTATTTTCACAAAGTCTAGTAGAATCACATGAGGATTAACTTGGTCAAGCATATTAACCATTTTGCCACCTCAGTTTGCAACTAACATCCTTCAAAAATAATATATATTTTCTTAGTAGTGAAATTAGGTTGCCTTTACAATTAGGTTACCTTACCTTAAGAAAGTTACTTTACAAGTCATCAATTGAAAGTCAACAAATATTTTTAAGAAGACTTCCATTAGTACACATGATGGTTCATGAGTTTCAACTACACCGATAACTAATTCAAAAGTAGTGAATTCTTGTACAGTAACAATAAATATTTATATAGTGTGGAATGTCAAGAATCTAGTGAGGGGCACACTATTTAGTGTAGAGCAATTGGTACTTCTTACTAGTTGTAAGTGTACAATATATTTTCTATAGCCAAAGGCCAACTAGATTCACTAAGTTACTTCACTATAGGTTGTCCACTTGCTCATGTAGGGCCGGGGTGAATTGAGCCCCTCGCTCGGCCACTCAATAAATCCCTGAAATTTTTTATTTTCCACGCATGATAGAATTTGCAAGTTTTGAATTCATATTTGCAATTAGAGGACCCGAATTAGACTAAAGGGATGTACGAGGTGAATTAATTGGGCCCAAAATAGGGGGCTTTTTATTTTACTTCCACCCTTGGAATGACTTGGAGTGGCTGAGCGAGGGGACCAGTACCCCGGCCCTTAGGGCATCTGCAATGCAAGCATTGGCATACAAGCCTGCAACTGCAGATGAAGGGCCACTACACGTGGTCTGCACAATACCGGATTTTTTTTGGAAAAAATGACCCAATGCAAAGCTGTCAATCCAAACGTCAAATGGAATTTTTTGTATTATAAAAAGAAAGAAAGAAAAGAATCTAGTCCTAGCCCTGTTTATATGACCTCGGGATTGAATTACAGTTTCTCGGAGATCCTCCAATTGCTCTATGAAGGCTGCTTGTTTTCTCCTGATTGCCTCAACCGCCACTTGGAGTGAATATGGATCATGCCTACGGTCCTCCCCAAATCGAATGTTTCGTGTTATGGCTGCAGTTTCATTCTGCAAACAAAATCACATTCAGAACATGGTCGTCACTTAAAAAAATAAATTTAGGTACCGACAGAATGCATTATTTTGACTCAGTTCTCACTCCTCACATAAAATTCAAACTTAGTTACATAAAGTGTAGAGTTTTATGAATGGTCAAACGTTTTGTCTTATCAAACTCAAGCTAGATTTGGCATTTKAGAAATATAACTACCAAGTGTCACAACTTTTTTCATGAGAGTTGATCTCGCTCGAACACAAGGAATCTGAAGTCTCTTTCCTTGAATCATGAAAAATTATGTTTGAGACGCAACGTTTCTAAAAAATTGACTATCACTACGTATGTTCTAATAAAAGTGAAAATTGCTGTTATTAATTTGAGGTTAACCAAATTATAGGGAACCTTGCAAGGAATTGTGATAGAATTTCATAGGAAAGAAGAGTATAAAGAACTCTTAAATTCTAGAGACCTCCGTGAATAAAGAGTTGGCTAGAGTGTTAGGGGTATTAAGGGGACCAAACAATTAAGGGGACTTATTGTAGAAAACTGTAGAAACATGATGTACAGTTCCCGGACACTTCAGTGACTAGTCATGTACAACAAAAGTAGATATTTATATAGTGTGAAATGTCGATTAATTAATGTGGGTCCCCTTAAAACCCCTATTCAGTGTAGCTATGCTATAAGGACATTGCACTACTAAGCAGATAAGTGGTTGTGGAGCATCAAGCAACAATTTCAGAGCTTGGTGCCCCAAACCTCATTTTCTTCTGTAGGTAGGGTAGTGACCAGGGCTTTTTTTTTGTCTTTTTGGTGCCAAATTGCACTAGAAAAAATAATTTGGCTAAAAAATGCCTAAAGTGATGTTAAAAAACTTGGATGAAATCGCCAAATTGTGGATGAAAACCATACTATACATCCAATATTTGGATGAATGTTGTAATTTGGAGCATTTAATATTGCCACTGTGGCACTTTGTAAAAAATGAAAAAAAAGCCCTGGTAGTGACAGAGAGGAAATTTATGGTACCTTSAGGCGCTCTACTGAAGCTTTGATGTTGTTCAAGTCCTCAATGGCGACGAAAGTGCCTTTGGAGGCRTTGTCCGTGATGGCCACCTGCGCTCGGATTTGCTCATAGCGTCGACACAGCGGCTTCAGCCAGCTTCCCATCCCTCTGCCGGGCTTCCGACTCTCCTCCGCCAGGTCCATGGCCACTTTGGGAGCGGCGATGGCGTCGGCGATCACTCGGCACAGCAGCACTGCGGCACAAGTGGCACCCATGATGATGTTCGACACTTTCATCCATCCTCGCACACTTCGYAGTTTSGTGTCCAGCTTCTTCTTCTTCACTTGAAGCTTGTTCTGCATTTCCAAGTGCCGGTGATACACCGTCATGAATTGCTTGCTGAAATCCTCGGAGAACGGGTTCGCTGCGTGTACGAAACCCTGCAGCTCCTTCAAGACGTTCTGAGATTGCTCTTTATTGGGTTCCCCGTCTGATGGCATGTGGTTGATGGCAACCTATAGTGCATTTCACCACTGTCGTCAATGACAAGTAGAAAAAAAAAAACTTTAGAAAAACTAGCTGTGATGAGGTTTGCCAATTGTAACTCCAATGAAGGAAGATTCAAAGGTAAACCCTGCCAATTGAAACTCAATAATTAGGTTAAATTTAGTGAACACATGTGCACTTCGGGATTAAGTAGTGTCAATGCCATTGATTTCTTCCTCGCAAGCGTACCTTAATTAAGTTAGATTTGTGATGAATTCCAAGAATGAGAGAAGAGTTTCGTGACATGCACGTCACTCTAGTCTAATATTTTCTTCCTGAYAGAGTTATATATATACTTGAATGTGAAATAGCGCTCAACTTTTATTTCAGGTTTGTGATTAAACCACAGAAAAAGGTTTGCCACACCGATTCATGGAATTATTAACTAAATTGACCCATGATTGTGCTCCAAAACAAGGATTGATAACAAAAAACAGGCCCTAATCAGATTTCACAAAAAAATATCAATGACACAACAGCAACCAGTCATTCTTGGAATTTCTCATTTGGAAAGCAGATGTGATTGCCATGTACCTGAAGGTGCAGCTCTAGGTTGTCGCGTGTCTGTTGCACACAATTCTCCAGAACACCGCAGAAATCCAACGCTTCCAGGCTCGTATTCAGATACTCCGTCACCAAGTCCATCAACTCTTTATTAGCCCATACATCTTCCTTGTACGCCAGAATGACATGAATGACCTCGTTATCGACCTCAAGCAAGCTTGTGGTAACGTCTTTCAGCGACTTGAAGGAAACGCCCTGCCCTAGCCTCTCCACTCCTTCCGCGAGGCTCGAGAGCGCTTTTTGTGTCCGCGTATGGAGCTTATCATCGAAACTCTTCACGTCTGGATCCGCCTTGCAAGCTGCCTCGTAATCCTCGAGGTTCAAATGGGGTAGTGGTTCTGTCCAGGAGCTTGTTCTACTAATACTAGGGTTAGAAGATTTGCTCSTCTTCTTCCCAGAGCTTCGACCTGGCGTGTTTCCCATGGCTGGATATATCCTTCTAATTGAACAACCTGTGCATATAAAAAAAATTCTACTTGATGATTTTTACCATTAAACGCAAAATTCGCATAGAAAACAATCTGTAGAGATAGGCGTTTAGGTATAAGCGCGTAATCTTGATCCAATCCCGGATGCTCTCAATGCCTTGAAGGTCTTGACAGYTACCGCGGACAGTTACACTACCCTTTCTCGTCGCCAGGGTTGTCCCTCCAGCGTCGATCACTTGCATAGACGGGGCACATTGCCTGACCAACCAACCTCCGATTGAAGGTTTAAGCGACAAAAGACACCTGCCTTCCACAATAGAAGAAAGGTTCCTGCAGAGGAGCTTAATATGTCAATTCCTCTAACCCTCGCTGGCATTACGAGATGAAGTCCTGAGAGAACTTTCTAATRAGTACTATGCAAGAAACCTTGCGTCTGTGAACGTAGATACGTTTCGACATGAAAAAATAAACCCCCTCTCACCAAAACCCTTCAACACCAAAACAACCAAATCAATACAGCTAGTACGTCATCCCCAATTCGATTATCCATCTCTACACTATCAGTTCATACCCGAGTTTTCAATTGTTTTCAAAAAACCACTGAGATACAAGTTCATGAGCCCAAACTCACCTCAATCAAGAACACAAGAATTATTTCCACCTCGATTACAGGTATCCTCCTTCACCACCTTTTCAATGTCGGTCTTCAAAGTATTCTTGCTCGAATCGTCCACTCCAGATCCGATCGATGCAGCAAAATTTTCACCAATCAAGTCTAACTACCACTCCACCAAGCCYCTTCCTCACAAGCACTCCAACGACGGCTTATAAAATCCCACTGGGAGAACCAATCCTACAACCGATATACCAATCACAACCTCGGCCCTCCTAATCGACACTCAAATTATGAAACAACCGATTGAAGACAGCCGCGCGCAGCTAATGGCAGACCACACAGGAAAGGAAAAAACAAACTCAAGGACGCGCTTGAATTGTCGCCCTTGTTGGCAACACTACAGTTGCTCCTACACCTCTGAACATGGAATTCCACTTCTTGAGGACAATTAATAAAGACCCTCATACAGAATGCTTCAGCACATCCACCGTGATGACAGCAGCCCTACACCTGAAGCAACAAAAACAAATCAATGCCGGCGCGGGTCCCCCCAAACCCACAATGCACTACAACAGAAGCAATGTCTGAGGAAAGACCGGCCGCAATGCCGCAGCCAATTGTAACGGATCGGAAGCGAAATAAAGCACGAAATTAGACAAAATCACACTCAAAATGATCCCACGCAAGCAAGAATTTCTRCAACGAAGGCTGATTGCGCTACATGGGTCGATCGTCGTTTGCTTGGAAGAAAGACGGGCTCAGGCTTGGATTGTAGTTTAGCTAGCTAGCTGCCCGGCACTCAAGCTGGAGACCCCGCCACTGGCTAGCGGCGGGAGAATATGCTTCTCCGTCAAGTCAGGGCTACCGGCCTTCTACAAGCTGTTGGTTGCTCGCCTTTGAAGAATGAGGTCCGAGTGTGCCGCCCAGTTCAATTTATGAAAAACTCCAACTAGACTCCATCTCTCCATTACGTGGCTTCTTGTTGAAGTTTAATTAATTCCTAAGCTTCCCTATAAAGTAGGAGCACCCAATGGCATCCGTGCGTCTAATGGTGTCAGTTTCTACACATGATAGTCATTTCAGATGATATATGTAAGTAGATCGTAGATAGCTTATTTATTTTTTTGACCTAAATGATAAGTTATTTGCAGTCCACCTACATTTATGTTTTAGAATCAATACCTTACATAGAAACTAATGCCTTTAAGTGCAAGGACGTCATTGGGTGCTTCTATCTTAGCGTTTGGAGGTTTGAAAAACATCATTGCTCTTGAAGTGTTATAGGAGTAATTGTCACTAACTAAGGTACAGAAATTTACAATCTTGTAGTGTATGTATGGTCAATTTCGTTATAATGGCACATTCATTTAACCCCTAAAGGTCTTTGACTATGCTTTCACCAAAAACGCTCCAAAACTGCCATTTCTAGTTCAAGTACCAAATTTTAGAAAAAAAAACATTTTTGGACAAATGTAACCGTAGGGTCTTGTATCAAAATACTTTGGGAAGATGTGGAAAAAAATTCAGATTTTTTCACCATGTGGATTGCAAGATATCTGCGTTTAAAGTGACAAAAATCCTTTTTTGAGCCCTGCGAAAATCCGGGCAGCTGCATTGTACTTCACTTGTCTTGGATCATGTGGTAAAACTTTCCTGAAGTTTGACCATATATATTGGAAGATATAGCATTCAAAGTGAAAAAAGAAAGCTTTTTTGAACACTAGCTTGCAATTTCAAATGACTTTGACCGCCATTTGTCGAAATGTTTTGCACTACACACTTTGAATTTAAAATTTTTTTATGTTGAAAAATTGGTTTGAAAGCCTAGAAAAACAATTTCAAAAAACGCACACATGATTTTCAATCTTTAAAAAATTGATAAGTAGAAGTAGGTTCAAGATTGAAAGAAAAACTAAATAGATCTAAGATGGGATTGAAACACAATAATCCCAATGGTGGGATTGTTCTAAAAAGTAAACTTCTTCTTGACCAACAATTTTTTTTGAAAAATTGTGAGAATTGCATTCAGAAATTAATCCAATAAGTTTTTTTTCCAAGAACATGCTTGGAGTGCCCGAAAAACAAGATTGTCCATAACTTTCTCATTACTAGTTCAAATAGAATGAGTCAAAGCTTCACATGTAGACAAAAATATATCATTTCAGAAGAAAAAAAAATTAATTTTTTTTTTTGAATTTTTGCAAAATTTGCTTTGTTGCCCGTTGAGTTCAGTCTTGGGTTTTTGTGGTATAACTTTTGCTCCTGGGCACCAATTGAAATAAAAATTATATTCCCACAAAGCTAATCAATTTTTCTATCTTATGAGAAAGTTTAAAAAATGTTTCATAAAAAATCAAGGTCACAAGAACCTGCCCGAAATCCAATTTGTCCCTTGAGGGGACAATGGGACTTTAGGGGTTGAGGTGGGCAAGAACCACATTAGTTGGCTGACTTTTTAGTCCATGCCCCAACCAACCAACCCCAAAAATGAGTTGTCAACTGCACCACCCTACTTAACTTTGAAAAAGACAAGGAGGAGTTTAATTCAGAGTTTGATGAAGCTACTATCATTGGATTTATAACACAATCTACTTTCTATAAATTGTTTTATTTTTGAAAATTTCAAGATTTAAGAATAAGCAACTCAAAAAAGAAGGCCAGCTACTGAAAATAGTCGCTTGGGTCATTAGGGATTAACCCCTAAAGGACCGGGATGTTTGAATTGCATATCTCTTGTTTTCTAGACTAGGTCTTGTAACAAGCATAATTTCTCATTTGTGTGGAATAATTTTGATGATTGCCATTATTGAAAAGAAAGAAGCTAAGACTTCTATACCTATCCTATGAGAAAAAGATCAACAAAATTGAACAATTCTTGATAAAATATTATCGTCGAAAAGATTGATGAAAGATGATTAGTTAGGCAATACTTTGTACATATGCTCAAATGAGAATGCTGAAATTGGAATGCTCAAAAGTGCTCCAAAAACTCTAATTTTTTTTCCATAGGTACACAACTACATCATCATGATATTAATGTGTAATTTTTTTTCAAATCATTTTGAGCAATACAAAAAAAGATATGAGGATGTGAACCCACAACGTCCTTTCAATTCTCAAAAAATTCACCAAAATTCTCACACTTGATCATTTCATATTTGGATTGCACCAAAAATCATCGAGGGTCTCTTTGTTGTTTACAAACTATTATGGTAGAGGGACCCATTACTAACCGGCGCCCCATCCCCAATCAATAGGGTGTTGTATTTCCGACCAAGGTTGAAACAAGTTTCCATTTTCTCCTTGGAATTTGGGTTTTCAATTTTTTCAAGGTTTGGACCAATAAGTGCATGATACATAAGTGAGCAAGAAAGTAGGAAGCAATGAGCAGGAAATTACTTCTTGAATGATTGAAATTGGATGACTCTAGATGTTGATCATGGGTCAAGCCCAACTTTGGCCTTTCAAATTTCATAGTAATTTCATTGTAAAAGATAAAATTACCAAATTTTTTGCAATTTCCATCATTTCAGTCAATGCACCTCTGAAAATATTTGCTTTGCCTAACACTACCCTAGATCATGTCCATAATTGCTTATTTGATYGGTTAYTGGTCCCTCTACCATAGTGAGATTAACATATCAAATTTGCCACAAATGTAATTGCAAAGGCCACGTGGTGGCCTTGTAGGCCATTAAGAGTTAAGGTAATAAGTATGCCCCAACTGCCCCCAATCTACATTCAATTGCTTGACCTGGATAACTTATCTGAGCTGAAATTTTACCCGAGTGTGTGAATAGGGATGTTATTGGGTAGGGGACGCTTTTGGGCGGGTGTCCATATCATTGGAGATGTGAAGGTAAAGCTCCTTACTTACTGCAAGTTTCCTAGTGTGCCACGTGTAGATCTCTCATTTGTGAATGAACAATCACGTGGATTAGTGAATGACTGTTAATTTTGATATGGTGTAAATGGAGTTCAGACCCCATTTGCAAGACCTAACTTAACTGAAGTTAATTGTGTACTTGACTTGACTTTTGCAGTTTGGGTTGTGCTGATGTGTCACTTGAATTTTGAAGAACCCCGCTGCCTGTTATGCCACGTGGAAAGTTCTCATTCATTGATGAATGATCGTGAATGGAAGCACATGTGGAATTACGTTATGGAGATTGCATRTGAGAGTTGTTTTTCACATGGTGTACGGTGGGTACACCCAAAAGCGCCACAAATTGGTACTCTATCTAGTTACTATTWTTAGGTTGTTTAGAATTTCATATTGTCTTGTTGGCAAGTGAAAGGAGGTTCCAATGCACCAAACTACTCGTCATTTGGATACAATATACAAAAGTTATGGAGGGTCAAAGTTTGTTTCTAAAAGTATTTCTTCCACATAGGTACATAATTGGTTTTGGAGATGTATAGGATCTAAAGATGGCGGTTTAAGGTCAGGTGCCATTTTGAAGGTGCCTACCTTAACCTCTAAAGGTCCACACACCCTTTTTTAACAACATAGCGATTGGCGTTTAAGGTCGGGTGCCATTTTGGAGGTGCCTACCTTAACCCCTAAAGGTCCACACACCCTTTTTTGGCAACATAGCAATTTGGGGCACCTCACTACGGATGGAATTTTAATATTTTTTCTTTGAAAATTTTACAAAATATGTGGCCAAGGAGTAGCTTTGAGGCACGACAATTTTCATAACTTTTGACTACATGGTTAAAAAGTTATTACATTACATGTACTTTTCAACATTCGGCAGGCAGCTTGGGTAGCTCGAAATATTTCTTGAAAAAATATGTCTTTGAGAAATGAAAATTTGAAATTGATTTTTTAGATTTATATGTACATGGGAAGCTTTGAATCATTCCATTTTGATTGATGAGATGAAAGTTACGAGGAGTTTAAGTTTGTGGGTAGGTGTGTTCTAGTTAAATTTCAATGCATTGAGCATGATTTAAGCAATTGTAAATGTGGGAGAATTTGCAGTTCAAATATTATATTGTCATTTTAGCTTCAGCTGGGCTTTGAGCTTCTCAAAGTACAATTGATAATGTCCTTGGAATTTCTTATGGGTTTACATATGCAAGTTTTCATTGTTTTGCAGTTGAAGGGAATTTCATCACTAAATCAAGTCTTTTATATGTGGTGAAGACTTGGAATTTTCATATAAAATTAGCAAATAATGTGAGGAATTTGAGTTTATAACGATAGTTTGTAGGTGATAGGAATTTCAAAAAATATAGACTTTCTAAAAGACCATTTTTCTACTGGCCAGATGTGCAAATACATCAAAAGGTCAGAATTATTATTATTGTTTTTTAATTATGAAAAATATTAAAAAATTATAGATTGCGTGATTACCTCAAGTGCCACATCAAACAGTGATATATATATATATATATATATATGCGCGCGCGCGGGCGCTCTCTTTTGTATTTGCACAGGTGAATGATGTGTCTCAACCTTCTGGAGATTCCAGATTTTCTTAATGAAGTTCAATTTGAATGTGCTTATATAAATTGTGATGTTATATTTTGTTATAGTTTAGCTTCTATTCTATGTTAGTGCCAATTTTCTTTGAATTGTTTTCTTTTAGAATCCAATGACATTGGTTCTATAAAACATGTTGACATCTCGTTAAATGTCAATATCAATTTCAGTTGTTTTTCAAAATTATTTGTTTTTTCTAGTTAACTTGGTGTAGCATTATTGGATGAACTTGTGGATCTAATTGTTTCTTTTTTATTTTGCTTTAGACATAGATAATAGAATATAGTTGTAGGATATACATGAAGGAATTTTTTAATAGATTTAAATAAATTATTTTAGAAGATTGAGAGATGTTTGAATAGTTAGTACAGTCTGGATTTATGGACTATAGTTCAAACAGTTTTTTATGCATGTAGAATTTTCTTAAGATTTAAGTTATTTTCATAGATTCAAAGGTTCTAGTAGATTTCTATGTTGATGATACCATAGATGCTAGCCAATGATTGCATATGAAACAATTTAATCAATTGTCAAAATGTACTATAAATATAGATTTCAATTTTTTTCATCTAATTTGAATTAATTTCTATCATTAATGTACGTTTTGAAAATCTATCAAATAAGTGTGTTTCAAAATCTTCTAGTTGTAGAGTTTCTACATACATGAAGAAGATGAATCATCCTAGTTATATACATAGAAAATTTTACTCCTTCTAGCCCAAGTTATACACTTGTGACTACATTCTCTAAAGTGCGTTTATGTAATAGCTCAAAAATGAGCACAACTTAACCCCTAAAGGACCAAGGCTTTTTTTTTGTGAAAAACACTCAAAATTGTCATTTTTGTAGCAGAGTAAAAAAAAAAAAAACATGTAGGACACAATTGCAACTTTTCATCCTTAATATTAGGAGTGGAAAGGGAAGATCTTGAAGAATGGACTTAACCCTTGAATAATGGATTGGTAGCCGTGGAAATCAAGCATTTTTGATACCGTGTGACATCATCTACTTTGAAAAAGCCAAATATATTCACTCGAAGTGAAAGTATTAGGAAAGATCTTCCCTTTCCACTCCTAATACCAAGGATGAAAAGTTGCAATTGTGTCCTACAAGGAAAGATTCTTTGCCATTCATTGGACGCTAAACGTCCTCGGCGTTGTTTAAACCCTCAAGGATTAACACGGTTTTGACAATGGAGGATTTCAATGAATTGTACCACTTTGATATTTCTTTGCACATAGATGTGCTTAAATTTTTGAGTTTTAACCATGCAAAAGTAAAGACTACTTTATATAGTATGCATAGAATTAATTGTAGAAAATTTTGACTGTTAGATTTTTAGATTATAGCAATTTAAGATGATCAACTTCATAGGCGAAAAAGGCAGTTTTTGGAGACTAGCATTTATAAAAAGATGAATGAAGGATTTTTACCCCTAAAAAAAGTTTATTTGGAATCCAGAGAAAATTTTGTATTCTTTTATTTGAAAATTTGAAAAATAAAAAACTCTCTCAAATTTGTACACATTTTCAAACATAAAGAGTAGAAAGTCAAAACCAACCATATTTGATTCTACAAATTTCATAAAAATTTATATATGCATAGATTTTTGAAATTCAAAACTGATATTACTATCATATTATTTGGAACATCTTATAAAATTTTGAAATCGTTCTAATCATTTTGTTTTCATTAATTACACTAGATTGAGTCTTTTATTTCAAAAATTGTTAAAAATTAAAATTTGAACTTATTTTTTCAAAAATTGTTTGTTTATGTGCATTAAAGAATGAAAACATCTACAAACATGTTTTTTTTCCATTTCTACTACTCTTTTCATGAAAAAGAATAATTTTTGCTTCCTTTTCGTACTAGACTACATTCTTGACTACATAACCTAAATAAATTTTTAACTACTTTTTACACTCAAAATTAAAAAATCAAAATATGCAAGTAGTATGAAAACTTCTTTATCTACAAGATCTTAGTTTACAAAATATTGAGATTTGTTTCACCCACCCAAGAAATTGCTATTGAAAACTTTGAAAAGGACACAATGTGTCCTCTTAGTCCTTGAAGGGTTAAGGGTTAATGTGGTGCCTCAGGTAGTTGAGAATTAAATTTTGATGAACATAAATATAAGGGATTTTATTGAGGGAGAACCCTTGCCGTAATCAAAAAGGCAAAAGGTTCACACTTTGTACAGTCACACTAGCAAAACTTATTCTCAGCAGGTCAGCAACAGGTCAGCAACAAAATTGACCGTAACTGCAACCATTCTCAAGTTGCCTGAAATGAAAACCCTCAAAAGGGCCGCGGTGGACTGGCCCCCTCGCCGGCCACTCCAAGTAATTACAAGGGGGCAAGGAAAATAAAAAGTCCCCTATTTTGGGCCCGATTAATTTACCTTGTACATCCCCATGACTAATTGGGGGGCCTCTGATTGCAAAATATGTATTCAAAATTTGCAAATTCATTCATGCATGGAAAATAAAAAATTTCAGGGTTTTACTGAGTGGCCGAGCGAGGGGTCAGTTCAAGCGAGGGGTCAGTTCACTCTGGCCATCAAAAGGGCCTCATCCTTGCCAACTAAGTTACCATGAGAATGCTAATTTCAACGACGAAGTATCACCACCAGACCTTTTTTTTCATTTTTTACGAAGTGCCATAGTGGCGACATTAAATGTTATAGTGGTGCTCCAAATTACAACATTCATCCACATATTGGATGTATACTATGGTTTTCATCCACTATCTAGCAATTTCATGTAAGATTTTTTTTAAATTCAAAGTTAATTGGTGATTTCATCCAAGTTTTTTGACAGTTTTTAGCCAAACTATTTTTTCGAGTGCAATCTGGCACCAAAAAGCCCCCAAAAAAAGCCCTGATCACCACACCTGATAATGCATCTCTAGCTCAACAAAGCAACCCATACTCCGCCCTTCATGTCAGAATGGCTGCCTCTTCAGTTTCCTAGAAGCACAAAATTTTCTTCTCATTCCTTCTGCTGCATACAACCCTTTGAACTAATGCTTATTGCAACCTCTTCTTGAGGAGCCGGAATTCCTGAAAATACTAAAAATGGGAGATACTAAAAATTGTAATATACAAAAGCAACTGAAACCTGAATGTGATATTCAATGCATTGTTTCACCCTACTGCAGAATGAACTCTGGTCTTCCACCTACACCTTATGTTTGTTGACCCCATCATGGAGGTTCGGCACCTGAAAAAATCCCAAAAATAAGTCTAATGTTATAAACTCTGAGAACAAGGTCAATTCATCACAAACAATCAGATCTGGGCTTCCTTACGTTTCTTGTCCTTAACAAGGGAATGCCAAAGTAAGTCATGAACGCTTAGTCTCAACAGCACATTCTTCGAGCATCTACTTAAGATTTATGTCGTGCAATTTCAAAAGCGCATATACTCCAGGTACTTTAAAGAGTGAYGAAAGTGTGATAAACGTAAAGTCAAAATGAAAAGCTGAAAAAGCTGAAAAATAAGAGAAGGAAAAGCACTTACTAAATGGAGTGATCCTTGTTTGCAAATGGGACGATAAATTGCCCATCATGGAYGCCAAAGCAATCACAACGAGAATGAATGCTGCAAATACAAAAACAGACTATTAGAATTTGAAGGTCAGAGAGTTAAATCTCCAAGAGCCATAAMCTCCTCGTAAGCGCAGTTTCTTCGTCGTTCTAGTTTCTTGGTTATATCACCCCGAATAAGGTAAAGGTTACTACAACCGTTAAAAGACCCGATCCCGTCTCCTCTTGACGGATCCCTGTTACCAACAGCAACTCATMTCTTCCAATTACCACTTGGTGATCTCTATTAAGTCATCTCCCAATGAATGCACACTCCTACATACATGTTGGTTCAAATGCTTGACACGACGGAAAGAGAATCTCTACCTGAAGCGAATTCCTATAACAACAGACTAGCAGATGCGAAGACTAGCTAACGAGGCAATACTCGGCTAAACCCTAAGAATACAAACATTACCAAAAGTTTTTCAATACAATCGGGACCTACACCAACGAATTCACATATCAACACATCAGAACCCCAAAGGATGTCACGCACAGATTTGGTGAAACAGCTGTTTGAGAACTTCCTTTCTAGACTATGATTAAACAGAAACTGAAAGAAAGTGAAATTCGCGGACTGCCCACCCCAGCAACCCTAGCGCGCCTAATAAACTTCTTAAACCCGCTTGCACAGTACTATTGGAAAACTCTGCAACATACGAAAGAATTCCTAGAAGACTCCGCAAAAGCATGTGCACACGTACCAAGAAGAACAAGCAGCGGCGCCAATCGACTTGGCGGTTTCGACGATTCCAGCGTCCCGAGAAGCGGAGTCTCCAAATCAGGTTCTATCTCAATGCCCATGGCAGACATCGACCGCGAGGGAGCCCTATCTTCCCTTCCATCACCATCACTCATGTCCATCTACCCAAAACCACTTCAAAATGTGAAAATAAAATGAAAACTTGCAATTCACGGAGGACCCTAATGGCTCACTACTGCGAGCGTTCCGAATCACGAATCTCCTCCTTCTCCTTCTTCTGCAACCCTTTCAAGCTCTCTCAACGTCGATTTCTGTTGTCAAATTCGATGTCGGAGGTCGGAAAACCACAAATGGGCAAAGTTAAGTGATTCTTAACATGCGATCAATCGCAGAGTCATCAAAATCGAAGTCCGCGTGCGACAGGTCCAATTCGGAGTGTTCCGAGGAATGAAGAAGCTTCGGGGGTGTCAGCGAGAGAGGAAAGGACTTCTCGAGAGACTCCGAGGTGTCTGTGTGAACGGGGTTGGACTCGTGGTAACTTACCACGTGGAGATAAATGAGTGGTGACTTAGTTCTGAAACATCTGAAGCTTCTAAGGCTGACTGTGATTTTTTTTTTTCAAATTAGAAAAATTGCTCCTTCTGGTACACCGAAATGGTTATTTAGTATGGGTGAATAATTGCCTAGTATGAAAATTAGCATGACCAATCTAAGAATGTCATCGTGCACCACATTCAAATGTTACAATGCTACGGTAACACAACCATAGACTGCAACCAATGTTGAATAGTTTATCCTTATGATAAGTAGTTTAGTACCTTAAGGTTTTTGGCTATGTTTTCACAAAAAATGCTCCGGGATTGCCATTTTCATTAGGAAAATTATTTTCACAAGTATCAAATTTTAGGAAAAAAAACCATTTTTGGACAGAGTCATGTAACCATAGGATCTTGTAATAAACTAGTTTAACCCCTAAATGACCTAGGCACCCAAATGGGGTGTCGACAAAACTTTGAAGTTGAAGAAAACCTAACTATATTGATATTTTTAGTAGTTTGTATTTTTGGTAGATACCTATTAAGGTCTAGTTTTAGCATCAAAAACCTGATCTAGAAAATAAATGTCTATGATTTTTCTACTCAAGATTTCGTGCAAGGGAATCTTGTGTAATCTTGACTCTTCCTAGTGTGGAAGACTCTTGGAAATGAGCCTCAAATATACTAGATCTTGGAGTCAAAATCGCACAAGAAATTCATTTAAGAAAAATGTAGAATAGATTTTGAGAAGCTATAAATTGATTGGGGTTGTACATGCTGGGCCCTATAACCTCATGTATTTTGATTGACGAAATTTTTAGATTCACCTTGCGAAAAGTAAATTGAAGTTTTTTTTATAGTTTTGACACCCTCTTGGTTAATCATTATAATCATTCAACTCATAAGTGATATTGTTGTGTTTTTTTTCCAAGGGGGAGCAAAAATTTCTTGCATTTCCTAACACCTCTTGGTAAACCCATTTTTGAATAAATATAGACGCGACATTTCAAAGCATTGCTTTCTCTATGCAATAAAAAAACACCCTAACCGACCTCTAGAACAATGGATGGATGAAAAAACGTCATGGCCTGTGAGATACAAAACTTCTTTTTTGTACATCGTCCACAGAATGGACGTTGGCTCAATTAGGGGTTAATGCAATTCCATGCTCTCAATTCCAAAAAATATTTCAAATATAATGAAAACCAAAACCATTTGTATGTTTGTCCAATTGTAAATATTTTAAATTCTAAAAATGACACTGTCCTTCACTTTTATGTGTACAACAATTTGGAATGAAGTATGCCAATATGCTAAGGCGCACACAAAAAGTTTTTTGGGATTTTTAAGAAAAAATTGACAAAATATAAAGTAATTCCAATTTACAGCGCACAAAACTGAGTTTTAATATAGCTAATTTTAAAATTAATTTTTTTTCAAATCACAACTAATTTTTTCTTCAAACTTCCATAATAATTTGTTATATGTTACATACTACAACTTTTGTATATCTACTTTTGGGCTTTGTCCATGGATGCTAATGGTATGGTCGTTTGAATGACAAAGTTTCAAATCCATACTCTGTTCAATTTGTCACTCCATATCAAATCTTAATTTTTGAAAAAAACATCAACAATGTATGGCATAATATAGTTATAGCAGTTGCATCTATTTTCAAAGGCATATTGAAGAGAGCTCTTTTTGTTTATATTTTATATAATTATGTGTGACCTCTTAATGAATGAAAGACTTTCAAGTAAAATATTTTTATTATAATAGCATCAATATCTAAGACAATGTACTTATATGCGTGATTGGATGCATTGCAATGTGGTGTGATGGAAATTATTCAAGAGAAAAAAATTTAACATGCAATCTTCAAATCTACATTCAAGCTTGTTTTGGGTTCTTATTAAATCAATGTCTTTATTGGTTTAATGAATTAGATATATGCTTAACCTCTAAAAGACCAAATTTCCTTTTTGGCAACGTACTAGCGCTTTTGGGGTTGAGCTCCCCAAATCACTACAAACAAAAAAATTATTTTTTTTCTTTGAACTTTTCACACAACATGGGGACAAGATTATTTTTTAACAATTTTCATCAGTTTTGACTTCATGGTTAAAAAAAACTATTGTATTAGATTCAATTCTCATTGAAGTGCAAGCAACCTAGGCAGCTCAAAAAAATTCTTAAAAAATAACTCTTTCAATAAATAAAAAATAAAAAATGGTTTTAAATTGGAGAACTTGAAATTTTAGATTCATGTATTTGTCAAAAGCTTTGAATATTTCATTTTGATTAATTAAATGAGTTATGAGGAGTTTTAGTTTGTGGGCAGTTATGGATTCTCTACAACTTGAAAACAAACTTTGAAGTCCTTTATTTAACTTAATTTTCAGTTTTTTGGGGATAAAAATCATAAGATGCTAGAATTTTAAAACCATTCATTTAAGAAAATTTTCAATTCCATAAATGAATTCTTACTAATTTGATTAGAATTTCAAATCACTTTCTACTTCTTTCTACTTACTATTTTTTTCCTAAATGTTGTACAATTCCAAATAATCTGAATTTTTCAAGTATGAAGCCAATTTGACTTGAAAAATGAATCCAAAGAAGCACCACCAATATAGACAATTTTCATGCAAATGTGACCTTGTAAAGTGCAGAACCTTGGGTTTTCCCAGGGACCAAGAAAAGAATAATTTTTCCCGATCAATTCAAATGCTAGTATCTTGCAATCTACATAGTTGAAATATTTGAAATTTTTTCCACATATTCTCAAACTAGTGTACTGTAAGATCCCATGGTTGCATGTGTCCAATTTTTTTTTTCCTTCTGAAATTTGATACTTGCAATAGAAATGACAATATTGGAGCGTTTTGGGGTGAAAACATAGTCAAAAACCTGGAGGGGTTCATATAAATTTTGAATTGTGTAAAGGTCCAAATAAATGAGGAATCAGAGGATTTGAGTACGTTTATAAAAATAATGAGTCTAAATTATTAGTTAATAATGCACTTTGAATCCATGCATCATTTAAATTTTCATCTGAACACACTATAATGTTGGAGTTGGGAAAGACAAAACTTTCATTAACCTCCAAAGGACCAAGCTGCCTTTTTGGCAACATAGCGATTTTAGGCAGAATGATACGTGTGATTAGAGAATTTATTTATTTTTCTTTGTAACTTTCACACAACATGTGGACAAGGAATAGCTTTAAGGCCCAACAATTTTCATAACTTTTGACTACATAGTTAAAAAGTTATTGCATGATATGTTGTTTCTTTCTCAACTCGGGCAGTCTGGGCAAATTAGATAAAAGCACATTGTTTTGAATGAAAAATCTGAATTTGATTTATTACATTTATATGCATGAAAAGCTTCAAATCATTCCATTTTGATCAACAAGTCAAAAATTATGAGAATTCTTTGTTTTCTGTCAATTATGAAATTTCTACTCTAAAATAAACTTTGAAGTCCTTTATTTAATTCAATTTTCTATATTGTTTAAAACAAATAAAAACATTGGTTGTAGATGTTTATGAAAACATTATAACTATTGGGATTGACATTTTCAATTTCAAAACTAAATTTTTAACTATTTAGTATTTTGAACCATTGGCTACTTCTTTCTACTTACTATTTTTTCTTATATGTTGTACAATTTCAAATGATTTGAAAATTTTCAAACATGTAGCCAACTTGACTTGAAAATGAATATAGAGAAGCACAAACAACATGGACATTTTTTATGTAAATTTCTGAAGTTTTTTCTACATCTTTTCAAACCAGTGTACTACAAGATCCTACAATCACAAATATAAAAAAATCGTTTTTTTCTTCTGAATTTGGGTACTTGTATTAGAAGTGGTAGTGTTGGAGCATTTTTGGTGAAAATAAAGTCAAGGAACTTTAGAGGTTAATAAATGTTTTTTATACCAATACCAAGTGTCAATAAATTTAATTTTCACCAGTCAATGATAGTACAACTCATAATTCATGAAACATATCATCTTTGTAAAGTGCGACAAGTTGCTGGAAATAATAGGTTCCAAAAAAATGAAAGAAGAGCACAACTGCACAAAGGAAATACAAAAGTGAAATACATCTTGAGATAACACCTTTTAATTGCACTTAAATTGCAAGAAAATATTGTATTAAAGTTGTGGCATATAAATTTGAGGCACCCAACTTTCTATACAATTACAATACAAACTATTATTAACACCAAAATGTGAAAAGTGAGAAAAAATAAAAATGTTTTTCAATATTTTACGATGCATCATCAATTATATGAATGGAAAAAGTTGAACAATAAATAAATAAATAAACTATCTCTATCCCAAAATGATCTTGTTGAATAAGATATCCCATATTAAGGCAAAAAAAACATTTTGTGTTGTACAGTACATAGAGTTTGGTGCACTCTTAGCGTCCTAGAAATTTTGAGTTTTTGAGCCCTTTTTAAAGTGTAGTTTTGGAGTATTAAAAAGTGATATTTTTGGAGATTTTCAAAGTGCACCAGTGGACATTTAAATGTTGAGTGTGCGGTCATCATTCAATGGGCATTTAGTATGAGCCAAAGCCCATGTGTGGACCTTTGTTTTGCCTCCCAAAGCTTCATCTCCGCTTCAATTGGGCAACATTCAAAGAAATGTAAAAAATAGAATCAAATACTGTTGATTGACCCCTCGGAGTTGTTTTCAATTTCTGATCCTCATATTGATCCTCAAAATCCAAATCAAACAAATTCATAATATTACAAGTATAAAAGAAGATCATTTGGGTACAAAAAATTAAAGCCAACAAGAAGATCATTATGGGATGGAGGAAGTTATATATAAGTTTGTAAATCCATGTAAATTTTTTGGAGTCATTGTGCATTATATCAATATGTTAAATTCTTCTAAAAATTAACAAAGATTGCATTTTCTTTTTTATTGATGTTCAAATGCAATCTAGTAAATGCAACATCAATTTTAACGATAAGAGAGTTTAAATAAATTTTTAAGAATGTTTGGAACAATAAAGACCTTTTGCTAATTTTATTTTTTGAATTTTATCATGTATCAAGTTTCAATTATTTTAAAAATTCAATTATTTTTTTGTTTCCATAAGAAGTTTTCAAAAGTTTTTTTTTGTGTATGTTTTCACACATTTTATTTGATCACACTTCTTCAAACATGTATGTTCTAGGAAAATTGTTGACTATAGTGTAATGTACAAGTTGCACACCAAAGTAATCTATATTAAACTCTTATAATTTGCATTGTATATTGAAGGAAGTTGCTCTTCTTTTAATTCTTGATGTAAAGAATAATAGTTGAAAAGAACAACCAAAGTTTACATCTGCTATCCATTGACAGTTAATCAAATAAAAATTATATTGACTCATTACAAGGTCACTTAGTTGCATGCTATAAAGATGATGCAAGAAAATACTTAGGTAATATAATTTGACCATGATTATGTCAAAATTTAATATTTTTGAGTCAATACAATATGAAAATGAAAATGTCGTACATTCTGAATTTATGTATTATATCATAAAATGGTTGAGTTTTTTCAAACCTAATAAAAAAATTTGGAACTTTTTAGACCTTCAAAAATATTTGTAATAATAACATTCATATAATATTTTTGAATAGTATATTTAATTAATTAATGCATTACATATAATAATATTAGATTGAAAGTGAAAAAACAAAAAWARTKTGCATGATTATTTTTTATTTAAATTATACTACATATATAATTAATAACAAAATAAAATAATATAAAAAATATTTCATTTATATATCTTATCTATAAAAAATAAACTGATATTAATTAATCACCAATAAAATCATTATAAATTTTTATTATTCTATAAAAAAGTAAAAAACCACCTAGTTACTTTTAAAATAAAATAAAAAGCATTCCATATACAATCATTCCAACTATATATGTAAATGAGTTGAATTCTACCTTTTCAACAATGTCAATTTTTGATAGCACACTTCTCTCAAACAATGTATTTTATATGATTCTGATGAATAAATCAATTTAATGAAATCTAGAACTTTGTCATTAAATAAGAATTATTTTTCAAGTTCCTATAAAAATATTTTTAAATTGTTGGTATAAAATTCATGTATATTGAAGTATATTATAAAAAATCATTGAAATTGTACATTGAAAAAAAATCATATATTAAGAAAACACAAACAGAAACATCATATAAATTAGAAAAGGTCAACCTTCATTGGGCCCCTTTTTTCAATTCTTCATCTAAATTGCATTTGAGATTTGATTCAAACTATAACATTCATGGAATGCTTGCCAAGCTTGATTGCATGCACTATACTTACATTGTATTGTCTTCTTTATTTGTTGACTTTTTGGTCTCATGCTTACAACTCCAATTATAAAATAAGCTCAAAATTTTCTAGCACCATTTGAATTGAAAAAAGTCCTTTAGACCAATCTTTGCAACTTCAATTTAGAATGAAGACAATTCAATATCATAAGAATGCATGAAATCATGTCCACTCAATATTTATGTATGTGGTAACAAACTCCAATGTGTGAAGAAGACAAGCCAATGTGACTATAGTACAGTCATGTAATCTTTCCAAGAAAATTATAAGTTCAATCAAAATTCAAATGCAATCTTGTAGTCTTGAATTGAAAAGAGAAAGGCAATTCAAAGGAGACAATTCAAATATGTCATAACTCTAATAGTAATTATTATTTTCTTAGATGTAGTATACAAGAAATATTATTCTATAATTTTCAATATAATTATGTAGTTACAAATTGACTTACATTTTGATTTATTTTGACTTCCTTAACCGCTTAGTTTTTCTTTCTTTGGTTGATAGATTGATCTCTTTTTCATGAAACTAGAATACCATCAATATAATATTAGTGATGAATTTATCAAAATTAATATTAAATTTGGTATAATATCTTTAAGATTAAATCAAATGAAAGACATTTACCTCATTCAATAACTGCCATTGTAATTCATGTTGCTCTTGAAGCAATCGCCATTGCAATCCATATGTAAATTCAATGGTATTTCCTTGGGCAACATGTGGTACTAAATCCATTTCAATGTAATTGTTTTCTAGGATCTCACATTTGGGTTGAATGCAAATGTGACCATGAAAACAATGCAATTTGTTTGCAAATTCTAAATCCTCATATAAAGTTGCAATGAGTGTTCTGAAAACAATAAACATTCAGATGTTCCATTCAAAATGCCTGATCCGAGTTCGAGCCTCCTACCTTAATCTTAAAAAATCATAAACAACAATTTTGTTAAAAAAAAAAATTTAATCAAATATTGTTTTATTTTACTTTTTTGGATTACAAATAGAAATTTTCATGACTTGAAAAAAATAAAAAGATATATTTAATGCTTCAATCAAGTATATTAAACAAGACRCGTAGGCCCTAAAAGATCTTCTACAAAAACAATATCATATGTCTACATCAAAGAAGTTGTACATGCAACATGTAGATGGGGATTATTCTTAGGAATTGAGTAATATTGTTTGTAAAGCCAAGGGGATCACTAATATATAGATATATATGTATTGTATATGGTAACCATGTGCATTAAGTTATTATTCAAGTAGGCTATCACATACTGAGAATACTTGAGGTATATTCTAAAATACTCTAGGCATATTCTTATTAGATTCTCAAACTATTCCTTTTTTGAGTTTAAAACACCCTACATTACATGTAAAATTTTAGAATTCGGTACAAAGCATGAACAATTGCAACTACTAGTGTACCATGTGCCATTGCCACAACCAAAATAAAAGTAAAACTAATTTTCTAATTTTCTAATTCATAAAAAATTTCAAAATCTTTCTAATTCAGTGTAAATCCAAATGCTACAAAACAAATCCTGTGCACCCCTCCTATCAGAGAGCTTTCCAATGGTACAACAACGCTATGGAGGAAAAACAAACTAACAAACAAACAAACAAACATGTTTAAGCTATTTAAGGCCCTTGAGGCTGAAGGCCATTTTTCTATCAAAAAACACTCAAAAACTATCACTTTCATTGTGTTCTTCCAAGAAAACAAAAAAAATAATTAAAAAAAAATCTAACTGTAGGATCTTATACTTTACTTGTTTGATATCATATGGTAAAACTTTTATGAAGTTTAACCATACTAATTATAAAATATTTGCAGTCAAAGTTCAAAAAGAAAGTTTTTTTGAACAATGGCTTGCAATTTCAAATGACTTTGATTGCCATTTGTGGAAATTTTTGCCTACAAACTTTGAATTAAAAAAAAATTTGGTTGAAGAATTGAGTTGAGGGAAAAAAATTCAAAAAACTCACGATTGATTTTCATCATACTACTAAAATCATAACTCCCTCTGTAATATCATAAATGCTACCATTAATACTAGGGGCTTGTGCTTGCTATGTGACACATTCATTGTATCATATATTAGTAAAATTTTGATATATTTGTATAGAATGCATGACAATGATTTCAATAAGTCTTTAAAATAATTATTTTAAATATTTTGTAAGAATATTTTCAATCATGCATACATAGAAATTGTATTTTCACACAATGTGATATTACAGAAATAGAGTAGTTTGCAATCACTTCTGTAATATCACTTTTTACAGAAGGTGATATTATAGAAATAATGTAGTTGTTGCAATTAAGGTGATATTAAAGACGATCCACAAGATGATATTATAGAGGTAGCAAATCCATTGCTTCTCTTGACTTTACAATTCTTTGCACTTTCATGATTTTGTGCTTTGTGAGCTTTGAGCTTTCATGATTTTAATTTTCTATTGCTACTACCAAATGGTTTTGAGAAATTTATTCAATTGAAGCAATTTTGGATTCCACAACAATTAAGTTGTTCACAAAGTTTTTGAAATCTATAACTTCTTCTTTTCAATTCTTCAATTTAGGTGGTTATTTTTTGAAACAATGGAGTCAAATTTCTAATGCATTCTAATGTATGTGTATCTTTTATAGTATTCACCATTGCATATGTTTCATTCATCATTCAATAAATTTCTATTGTACATTTYAATATATGCTTACTTATAAAAAAAATTATATAAAGATTTTAGTCATTTTTATTTGAAGATTTATTGAGATTTTTGTTCTACATTCTATCTAATACATAGAAATTCTTATAAAATTCTAATGATGAATGCATAGCATAGCAAGCACCAACAACTAGTTCTTTAAAAAATTGTTAAGCAAAAGTAGGTCCAAGATTGAAAGAAGCACTAAATCATTAATAGCTCTAAGATGGAATTGAAATGCAATCCAATGGTGGCATTGTTCTTGCAAAAAAAATTAAACTTGTCAAACAAGTTTTTTTGAAAAATTGTAAAAATTGCATTTAGAAATGAATCCTATGAGTTAATTTTTCAAGAGATGCTCAAATTGCCCAATAAACAAGATTGTTCATAACTTTCACATTACTAATCCAAATGGAATGAATTAAAGCTTCACACAGACAAAAATATAATCTATAAGAAAAAGTAACAAAAAACTTTGTGGATTTATTTTCCTGCTGCCGAGCTGAAATTTGGGCTTTTTGTAATATAACTTTTGCTCCCGCGCACCAATTGAAATAAAAATTGTATTCGCACAAAGTTTATAAGTTTTTCTACAATATGAGAAAGTTTCAAAAAGTTTCACTGAAAATTGAGGTCATAGGAACCTACCCGAAATCCAGTTTGTCCCTCAAAGGAACAATGGGCCTTTAAGGATTAAGGTATAGATTGTAGTTGTTCTACTTTCACAATTTCAATAAATATTGTGTTCAACTCACAGATATTAGTCTGAACATAACTTTGAATCTTCACAAAGAACAAGTGAAGAAAGGGAAACATAAGGTAGAAGCACTAGGTGGAAGCACCGATACATTTAAGCTATGGTGAGGTATAAGAGCCGATGAAAATTTTTCTCATGTAGCAAGATAGGAAATATGGGGGTTGCAAATTTTTCAGAATTTTACTCTAAAAATTGGAACTACTCTGAATTTTGGGGGCCATAAAGTACTTTGAACCCAAAACCAATGTCTAGAGTCTTGCAATGTTGATAATTCAAGAACTACTTTCCCAGTCACTTCTTCCATACAAGTGTCATAACCTTATTAGTCCCAACCTTGAAAAGGAAAAAGAATAAAATAAAAAACTCCAACATTGATTTCCACCCTATGGTTGGAAATAGCACATCCTACAGGTTGGTTCTTGGGCATGGTTGTTAATTGATACTTCTACCTTAATTCTGCAGTACCTCTAAAACATTCAAATAAAGCTTTCTTCAAGCAGAGATTGGGAGAAAAAAGGTTTCAATTGAATATCATATACTCCATATATCATATATGAATTCCAACCACTGAAATACAAAAACATCCCTAATTTGCAAACTCCCTGTTCTACTGTAGAAGAAAAAGTAGCCTTGGATTTGCGGACACAATCTTCTCAAGAGAGCTTGAAATCGCTGGTTGAGCCCCTTCAGCGTACTTCTCTGCTTGTCCGACTGCCTCGCCTGCTACAGCTACAAGTGTTTGCAAGTGACCATAACTTTTAAAAATTAGGTCGGTATCTCACTTTCTCGTACCACAAGAATTGAGAATCACAAATCAATCTCCTCTCCAGAATGAGAATGGAGAACGAGATTTATTTCCGCAAATTATGAAGCTCTCAAACGTGAATCCACTCGAGTCAGTAGCGGCACTTCTTTCAATCCTAAATGCTCGATCGCTACAAACCTCCAAACCCTAAGTAAGCCCCAAGTCTTCTGGACTTAAGAAAATGAGCAGGAATTCCAATGCTTTTCGATGAAGGAACAGAAGAAAAAGATTGTACAGAGAAAACGACACCAGCAAACAAGAGCAAGACATCCAACACGAGGGATTCTGTAGAGGAATGACAATGGCAACAAGTGTGGTGCAGCGCGGCGAGGATCACCTGAGAGAAAACGGGAAATCGATTCTCGGGATGCAGAAAACCCGAAATGTGGCAGTTTCATTTACAAGGTGCACGCATTTGTGCACTACTCTCTAACGCGGATCGAAGGTGAAAACGGCAGGCAGGATGAGGCGAGAAGCGAAGCGGTGAAACTTGAATTTTTTCCTGTAAGCTTAAGTTAGCATGACATTTTATCGTTACGCCTGATGCCGAAAGAACGCACAGTGTACCTTGTTGTACACTGGACAAGGGAAGACGTCAGGCTAAGTCTTAAAACCCTAAACCATGAAACCACGAAACAATGTTGACAGAACACGTACATTAATAATTCAACTCATGCTTCAATGTGAGAAATTAAGGTGATTGTGGACATAGTGACGTACCCTTTGAGGAGACCTTGCTCTGACTGCTCAGCTGCTCCATTCAATCCACCACATATTGAACAAGAGCGAAAGAGCGACAAGTCAGGCTTATTGTCGGAAATTCAAAACATGAACAACAGAGACGACGTCTTTCAGGAAATTCTACGCAGCAAACTCGAGAGGCATATTGACGCCAAAACCCTAATTCATGAAACACGACGAGAACTCGTTGGATGAAAATCAGGATGAATGAATGAAATAATTGATGGATGACCGCCGGGCATTCAGTTTTGAACCTCCATGAATGAATCAATTAAATAATCAATACCTTTAAGATAGGCTGTTTGTGTTTTGTTTTGTCTGATATGCTCAGATCTAAGGTAGACTGCTCTTAAAGCGACCATTTAAGAGCTGATTGCGTTTTCAGGGAAGCTAAACTCTTTGAAACAATTTTTAGTAAATTTTCGTAGGAAGAAAAAGGAATTGGCATCTAAATTTTCATATTTCTTAGACCTTCAAGGAATTAGTTACAAATTCTTGAAGTTGTAACTGAGTGGTCACTAAAAGCGACCACCTCTTGAAATGTACATTGCTAGTACATTAAAGAAAGAAAATGTACCTTTGTATTATGATCGGTTTTAGAGCATGGGCGCTTTAAGAGTAGACTACCTTAAGATAAAACAGCCCATTGTGGTTAGAATTAGGAGCCTAGCCTCACTATGTTGCTGAATTTTTTAAATTTTTTCCTCATGTAAAGACAAGCCAGTGTAAGAAATAGTGAGAGCAATTGAAATTTTTTTTTGACAGAGCATGAATTTGCTATGGATTTTTGAAGTGTTCACCCCCAAAGAGTCTATAGACCATTCCATGACCAACAAAATCTAAATCCATGACACTCATTTTGTTCACCTAAAGCAATCATAAATAGTTCTAAAGATTTTTTAACAAAGTAGGCCTAAAAAGTAATTTCTTACCATGAATTCCCACTGACAAATTGAAGGCTCTTGATGAGCTCATTAATCAATTCATGCCTGTCAAATAAGACATGTATTGTGGCCCAAAATTTAACATAACAGAGGCAACCCATTGTCAATCACACACACACCATTTCTAGACTATAGACTATTGTCTTTCCATGAAGTTATGGGGCAACCCCCAAGAGTAGTTGTGGTTCATTATGATTGGTTGCAAGGCCCTCAATATTGCAATCAACCCTTGGTCGATTTTACAATTAGCCTATGGTCAAAGAGAAGGTCTTTATCACCATTATAGGTCAAAGAGAATCTTCCACTAATTAATTCATAAGTAATTTTGTTTTATGTAATAAGATTTTGAAAAATATGCAATCCTTCGAAACTCTGTTGTTGTACATAAGAAAAATTCCACATTGAAAAAACTTGCACTCCAAATATGAATGATTTGCTTATTTGATCATAAATGGGTTGCTTCACTTACTAGAAAAAAAACCTAGGTGACCACTATGGGCCATTCCCCAGGTGACCACTATGGGTCTTCTAACCACAATGGGCTAATTTACCTTAGATCACTCAATCGCTCAAAAAGTCAACCTAGCTTGACTTAGCAAGCTTCGACAGAGATGCTCATGTGAAAACTCAGTGTTGATATGTTCCCGCCACTTGATGCACCATCTGCAATCTCATTCAAACAAAAGCAAACTCAAAGCTCTAGACTCCAGGCAATCTCGTTTGGGATGCAAAATTTATGAGATTGCAAACAAGTAGTTTGTAGTTAAAGATTAAGATAAAACATCCCATTGCAGTCAAATGACCAATAGTGGACACCTAATGATCCCATGACGTTTTTTCAAACCATAATCAATGTTTAACCTGGACCCATGGAGTGATAAGTGACCTCATTAAGAGCACCCTACTTTCTGAGTATTAATCATTGTAGGAAGTGACTTTTCAGGGCCTTCTACATTAGAAATTATTGTGACCACTTTAGGTGATTAACCCCTCACTGCCCAAGGCCCAAACGTGTCTACAAGCATCTTTACTTTTCAAGCCTTATAAGTTTACATGTCATTAAGGTATGACATCTCAACCGTACAATCTTGTAGTTTGCATATTGTGTATGACGTGTATTAAATTTGGAGTCATTTGACCGCATAGATGGAAAGATTATAATGTTCTAGTGTTGATAAAAGATGTTGAAATTTTCCTAAGAACACATTAGGAGGTGAAATTCGATTTCTAAGCCTACTCAAATGAAAAAACTTTGAAATAAGAAGTGTTTCAAAATCAACATACAAACACATTGGTGGAAAAAAAAAATCATTAAATTGACTCATGATTGTGTTTGCAGAATGATTTTGAAATGTCAAAAAAATAGCTAACATGGGTGCAAAACAAACATCTATGGCTGAAATTGCTTCCACTAAAATGATTCTTAGTCACTCATAACTTCTTGGATTGACATGAAATTTTAGCCACACAAACTAGACTAGAATGCAAAGCTATTCCAATTTTTTTTAATTAGAAATGGACATTGTATGAAGAAGATATAAGCGGCCGAAGTTCATTGTAATCCAAAATTGTTTGGATTTTGAACTTGGAATTGCTCCCAAACATCCAAATCAACTTAGATTGACATGAAATTTTGACCACAATAACTATAATTGTAGAGGAACATAACCCAACAAATTTTATTGAAACCAAACATTGTATGAAGGAGATACAAGCCTCCAAAGTTGCAGCCATGGATTGCAGTTTGGTGGACTCAAATTGAACATGTGAGCTTTGATTGTCTCTTGAAGAATCTGTACCTCTTGGATTGATCTGAAAAATTACCACACAAACTAAACTAAAATGTGCAACTTTTCCAACAAGTTTTATTGAATTTGGAGATTAGGTGCAAAAGTTATAGCACTGTGAATCTCATTGCCAAACTATGTGAGGACGCTTTTGGTTCCCCTGGGCAGTGAGGGATTATGATGGATATACTAGATATAATTTTTTTGTTGGTTATCAGGTAGCCCACTCATAACATTTAGTAGCAACACTACTAACTGCCTTCCCTGCACAAAATAGTGTGGAATATTCCACACCATATAGTAGCTATAAGGCCACATGTCAAATTTGTCAAAATGTCAACAAGAAAGGAACTGGGTTGAAACCAATGCACACTAGTGGAGGGCCATTAGTAATTTAGTTTGTTTTGCAAGTACTTTTCAAGCACCAAAAAGTAATTGACAAGTGGCTCCATCAACATTTTGTAAAGCATGGTATGTGTTTAGTGGTGTGAGGTTACCATGCATTCAAATTTGGTTCTACAGATTTGGATGGATGATGCTGAAGAAAGGAAAAGGCATGTTGGCTGAAGACACTCAATGTTATGACTGACTATTTTGGGCAGATCACTTCAAAAATTGATAATTAATTCATATTTTATTTGAAAAGTATAATTCCATTTGCTCTCACTATTTCTCACACTTGTATTTTTGTGGAAAAAAATCTGAAGAATTTCAGCAATGGCATGAGGGCAGACTCCAAATTTTGACCACAATAGGTTGTTTTACCTTAGTATTTTCATTATATACCAAAATTAGGTTGTACTTCACTAATTTCTTGACATTCTACTATATAATTATTTATTGTTACTATACAAGAATGCACTACTTTTGAATTAGTTATTGGTGAACCGGTTGACGGTCAAACTTCATCCGTAGATAATTTTACTCCAAAAGTCAAAAGTAGAAGTAATCAAGCTTTGTGGACAAGTAAATTTAGTGACTCATACTTAAAAATACTTTAAACCTCAAAATACTTTAAATCTCTTAAAAAYAGCAAGTTGGATTAGAAGTTAAATAATATAGTTAAACCTTAGGGAACCAAAAAGAATCTTTGGAAGATAACTTAGGAAAAAATTAGGGATAGAATCAAAGAAAGAATATTTTCAGGTTTCTAGAACCACCTAAACCTTATAAAGTAGATTAATATTGAAGAAGTTAGAGTAGGATGAATTTTTAATTATAATTAAGGTGAATTTGGATGAAAGTCAACCAAAGTCTACCAAGTCAATTGGAAGTCAAAACTTAAATAGAAGATAAAAAAAACAAAAATACCCAAAATATYTGCATTCAATTTCAATAGTTAGAATAGGARAAATAAGYGGATGAAGTTCTWGAGATTAGTTYARACGTCAAACTTCATCCATAGATAATTTTTAGGGAATTAGTCCAATCATATTGAACTTTATCATTTTGTAAAGGGAAAAAGAATCCCTACCACTTAGGCTTCTCAACCTTTTTGCTTGCCTAACCCCCATTGGTCTTGTTTTTTGTTGTTGTAGCCAAAATCGGCCATTCTTACTAATTTGTTTTGATTCGGTTAGCATGAGCAAATAGGAAGTAGTAACAACAATTGCAAGCCTGGGAGGCATAATCGGAACACACATATTAGACACCCTCTAGGATTTTTATTACAAGAAGACATTGAGAACCGGATTGTGTTTTTTTATTTCAAGGGTGGGAATGAAATGCCCACACATGGATTCAAATTAATTTTTTTTAAAACTCCTCCAAAGCAAATATTTACATAAATAAAAGAATAATCAAAATCGATGTCAAACTATTAGGGCTTCAATTTTAATTTTCGGTAACTTCTAATTGCACACCTCACATGGAACCTATGATTGCTCAAAATTTCTAAAATGTATACTATACAATCCCAAGTAGTCTCCGTTAGCAAAAACCATCTAAAGAAATAAATGCTGAAATTTTTGGAGTTTGACCTTCAAATATAGTATAGAATCTTAAATTTTGGCTCTAAATTTGTGACAAATCTTCCATTTATCTCACAATTTTTAAAATTTAACAATCAGACAATCAMTAGTGCAAGACCATTTTCTCACTCATTTTTGGTCTTCAAAATACAAGGCTTGTTTATATGCGTGAGGAACCTAGTTACTTTGCGAATGAGCATAGGATCCCAAATTCCCAATTTTCTAAAAAGTTGTGTAACCAGAAGAGTTAGTCAAAGTACAATTTCAACCATGCCAAAACATGGATTTCCTTGTGATRCCCKTCATTTTTAYATTATAATTTTCTAATCTATGACTTGGATTGAAACCAAACTTTGTACAGATGATAAACACTTGGCTTACTACAAGATCCTATAGTTAATTTTGCCTACAAATGATTCATCTTAATTTGAGCTTCAACTATTTGTAACTTACAAAATCAAGATCCAAAATACCTTGAAATGGTCAAAATATTTAAGGATTAATGCATAAAGTAGTTTTACTTTAAAGGTTGTCACTCAATCTAGAGCTTTGCTTATCTTCACAGCAGTGCTATTTTGTGAGCATGTGAGCGTAGAGCAGGGATTTTGTGAGCGTAGAGCCCAGAAATTTGAAGTGGCATTAAAAAACTTAAAAATATTTCTAAAAATAGATTTTGTCTATAAATTTTGAAAAAAATTTACTATATTTAGTAAATTTAGTACCTATTACTATGGACCTATTACCGTGGTTAAGTATAATCCTTGTTAAAATTTTTATTTTTAGTAATGTCCCTATAGAATATTAGAAGTATACATTACAAAGATGAAGAACTTAATTGATGTGAAAGATGAATGGAGACAGAAATAAGTTTACATAGAATACTGGTTGATCATTGTCCTATAGCAATGTAGATCCTCTTGTAGGCCCCCCCAAGAAATTCAATTCTTTTATCTTGATTTGATGGTCGTTTGGTTGATCACTCCTTTGTTGCTTGGGACCTCTTGGTGCCGAGTGGAAGATCAAGCACTTACTATTTTGATGTGCTCCTTATCAGATTTTAAGAAAAAAAAATTAATAATTATTTAAGATTTGTTTGAAATCAAATGAGATTGCTTCATTGAGACAAAAAAAATTTAATCATGACCCTCTTGTTGCTTTTCTCCCGTCGGCGCCGACGGGAGCCCCAAGCCGCGACAAATTTTTTTTTTTTTTTTTGTTTCTTTGGTCGCGGCCTGGGGCTCCCCGCGACGCTGAGGGGAGAAAAGCAACAAGAGATAATTTATCAAAAAAATCTAAATCCCATATTCCCATTGAAATGACCTCATTTAATTTTAAACAAATCCTAAGTTACTATCAATTTTTTTTCTTTTAAAAATCTAGCAAAGTCCAATAAATTATATTAAAAACTTTAAAATTCTAAATCTATTTGTGATGAAAATTGGAGTAGCTTTGAATTTTTGCCCATGTACTCTATAATGTTTAATGATAATTATTATCTAATCAAATTACTTAAATCATGCTATGTTTTTTCATGATGATTTGATACATCACATGAAAAATCTTGATTATGGACTAATTTGAACTTTTTAGCTTGCTAAATTTTGAAATTAAAAAAAATTAATATTTAAATGTTTTTAGTATACTTGTCTATCGAACAAATGAGAAGAAATTATCATGCTTATGAGATTAGTGAATCATTTAAAAAGAAATAAAAGGATTTGGCTAATATAGTATTAAATTCATTTCTATCAGTATATCAAATATATTATGACGAATTGGACATATCTTAAGGTATAAGAAAATATAAAATTAGGTGGAAAAATATGAAAACTTTCAAAATTTTCATCAACATTCAACAATAACCTTAAATTGAAGAGTCTTTTTAAACTTGAAATTCAAAATGTATAAATCGGATGTGAAATATCGTAGACGAAGTAGTAATTCTTAAAATCATGTTGTCAACCAATTCTAACCTCTTTAGTGGTCCCTCAGTGAAGGACATTGCACATGCCTTAAACAAAATTGAGAAAAAGGAAGAGTTTAAGAAAAGATCAAAAGAAAAAAATGATGAGCGTCAAAATGGTGGTCTTCGAAGACGTCGTCCTACAAAAATACTATTTGACTTGAGTTAACTAAAAATATATTTCCCATGTCTAATCAATACAACAAGTAAAGGTTTAAAAAGTTTTTAGAATAACTTCTAAACATTTTTATGGACAATTGGCTATACATTATAAACAATTTTGTTATTTTTTAAAGACAAAATTAAAGTGCGTATTCACGTAAAAAAATATGAAAATGTTGGTGGGGTCTGATGGTCAATTGCAACCAAAAATACAAATCATTAGAGAAGATTTAGTACAGTCTATTTCAAATCCACAAAATGTTGGAATAGTTTCTAGATTACCCGGTGACTCAACATCCACTTCAAATATAGAAATAACTAATGAGGATGGTGATAGTGAATGCATTCGCGTTGGCTTTGCTAGAGTATTGTGGCTAAAGTCTCAAGAAATAGATGAGGACGTCATTAATCTTAGGGTAATTGATCGATCTTTCACACTTGGAGAYGTTGTAGCTCCTCTTGAAAATCCTATAGGCCAAACAGGCATTGTAATGGACGTTTCTATGTCCGTGGATTTAGAGCTTACCAATGGAAAAATCATAGAAGGAATTGATAGTTGCAGGCTTCGACATGTAAGTTATAATTTTTAGATTCAATAATTAAAATACAATATTTTTACATATTACACCACAAATTCACATACATATTCTAATTATTTACGCATAAAATTCTTATAATATTACAACTTAAATTGATATGATTTAAATTATTATGCCGTTTACAATAGTTTAATTTGGATGTTATTCTAGCTATGAATTAAAATAATAGAATTTCTTAATGAAAGTCTACACAAAATATATGAATGTCAATGTACTTTTGAAAAAAAATTGTGAATCAATTCTAAATTAATTCAAATTTTTTAGCTTAAAGTATTTGAATAAAGTAAGTTCCAATTAAGAAGTGATACCTATATATGTAACAAATTTTCTTTAATTCTATATAATTTGATATTTTTCTTAGACCTACCTAAGTCATAAAAAAGTTATAATTGTGTTAGAAAAACTTGAATTTATTGTGCCTATATTCACTTTGGAGGATTTGAAATCACTTTTTGTATTTTAAATTAACAAAAAAGAGTTAACAATCTTTTTATGAAAATAGCTTGGATGGAGGACGTTAGACAAATAAATTCATTCCCTTTTCTATAAAAACAAACTTAAAGCAATTGGACAAAAATGAACACGTACTTGACTACTTGTGTAATTTTAAAAATCTACCCAATTCTACGTTTAGGACAAAAAAATAAGATGATTTTTATTTTTTGATGTGAATACCTTCATACTAAATGTTTCTTACTTTTAGCAAAGTCTAGTTGTTGTTTTTTTACCATCTTTCACAGACTTTATAAATATATTCAATTTTAGAACATAATTATCAGTTCATAGATGGCTATTGTATTGAGTACTCATAATTTAGACCATACCTTTAGTTTGTATATTTTTTTCTAATTAAAATTTAATTTTGTATACTATTTTTTATATTTATATTTTTCTTTAGGTACGTTCATACATGCCAGGAGATTATGTAATTCATAATAATTGGCTTGGGCGTGTTGAAGAAGTTATGGACAATGTTACTGTGATGTTTGAGGGAGGAGCTAAGTGCAAAATTTTTTGTGCTGATACTGAACATTTGGTTCCTATAGAAAGTATTTTCGTGGATGAAAAAAATTCTCCTTATTATCCAGGACAAAAAGTACGAGGTGCTACTCCTGGAGTATTCAAATTAGCAAAGTGGCTAAAAGGTTCATGGAAGGCAAATCAATTGGAAGGAATAATAAGTGCAGTCGAAGTTGGATCAATTGTAGTCTTGCACAAGGAACTCCATATCATGATAGTCTCTTTATCTTTGACTTTCATTTACCTCAAGAATTTCCTCATATCCCTCCTGTAAGTCATGGAGATAACAAATATTTATTAATTATTATTTCAAACTAGTTTTAATACGAATATCACTCATTTATTATTTGATAGATTAACCCTTGAGCGTCCAACTCATGTTCAATAAAATCTAGACCCTTCTCAATTCATTCAAATCAAACCATCATCTAAAAAAAATTCACGTACCAATTGACTGTACCAATTGGTAGTGGAGATAAGTCTAGAGCTAGAGTAAAAGGGACATAACCTTTGACTGTACCATTGAAAAGATTATAATAGTCAAACAAGAAAATCTTTCAAGTTTGAGAGGCCATATTTGAGGCACTAGAGCACTTAGGGGTTGACTACTCTTTCCTATGAACCTGCTTAGTTTTCAATAATATAATCAAGGAAGTAAGTGTTTACATCTTAGGTACCTATAATATGGATACCACACACTATAGAAGGTCTATGTATTATAAACACCTATAATATGAGTATTTGTATCATAAAAACCCTATAATCATAGATGATTTCTACAGTATATACACCTACAACATAGGTGTGTAGTATTCAAGGCTCATGGGCTCACACTACTATGCTCACATAATAGCAACCTTCATAGATTAATTGCCCTTCTTGTGAACCTGCTTAGTTTTCAATAATAAAATTATGGGTGTAAGTGCTTACATTTTAGTTAAGTAATTTAAAGATTAAATTGTAAAATATTCTTCTTAGGTGGCATTTTATCACTCTAGAGGTCTTCGATTGAATCCAAATTTATATGAAAACGGAAATGTATGCCTTAGCCTTCTCAATACATGGATAGGGAAGGAAACGGAGGTTTGGAATGCTACCAATTCAAGTATATTACAACTTTTAATCTCAATTCAAGGGTTGGTGCTCAATGCTTCTCCTTATTTCAATGAAGMTGGATATGAACAACAAATGGGCCTTCCCGAAGGAGAAAAAAATTCTTTTTTATATAATGAAAATGCTTTTTTATTATCATGCAAGTCTACATTGTACTTGCTCCACCGCCCATTGCAGGTGAATGATCTTCTCATGCTAAAGTAGGAGCACCCAATGGTTGTCTCCGTAGACCTAATGGCGTCAGTTTCTACAGATGATAGTCATTTCAGATGACAAATCTACGTAGACTGTAGATAGCTTATTTCTTTGAACCTAAATTATAAGCTATCTACAGTCTAACTACATTTATGTTTAAGAATCAATATCTTAAATAGAAACTGACGCCGTTAGGTGCATGGACGCCATTGGGTGCTCCTACCTTATTAAGAACTAAAACAACAACACCGTTGAAGAATTATTCTATTAATTTTTTCATGTGACTTAATTAAGCATATAAATTTAATCTAAATTAATTTCAAGATATACTCAAATTATATTTTTGAAATGTTTACCCACCTAATGTTATCTTCAAGAAATRCATTTTTAAACTATTTCTTGAAGAATGCATTCTCAATCACTTGATGATTTGCATGCTTTGAATGCAGCATTTTGAGTACATAATTTGGTATCATTTTAAAGAAAGAGGACCAATGCTCCTTAAGACATGCAAAGCTTATTTGCAAGGAGMCTTGGTGAGATTATTTGGAAACAAYCTAATTATCCACCCTCTTTAATTTAATCTACACATGYAAATTTAATATTATTTTATTGATAATATCGCCACGTATCTACACTCTTGATTTGTTAAGATACTAAAAAACCATTTAAGAGGACTTTTGAATTTGAATTTGTATTTTTGTTAATTATCTTGAACTGACTTATGTTTTCTAGAAATGTAAATATAAAGTGTTAAAAGATATTTTTTATTTCAATTAATGTTGGCTAACGTTGTGTAGGTAGGCTCAGTGGGAGAACATTTACAAGCAAAAGACTACATTCCCAACTTGCCACAAAATAGCACAATGGGCTTTAGGATTATGCTCGATAAGCTTTTAGTGAAACTTACACTTGCATTTGCTGAGCTTGAAAAYCAATCCAATTTTCAATTATTGAAGTGCCATCCTTGTTCGGGGAGTGCTAGTATGTGAGCATAGAATCTATGAGCCCATGAACCTAGGAGTCTATATTATAGACAATTTTTATGGTTATAAGTGTTTATATTATAGGTACCTATGTTATAAACTCTTTTCATCTTATAGTATACCTACATTACAGGTATATATGTTAAAAATACCTTCAAGGTTTAGGTTCAAGCTGTGAGCTCACGCACAAGCATTGTTGATCCTTGTTCTAGTATTACTAAAAATACATGATTTTAGATAATCATGGAATCATTTAATTGAAGAGTAATTTTGGCTTTCTGTTTTCTAGAGCAATCAATGTCTTATGCATGTTCATTATTCAACTTGCAAAAAGATTATTATAATTTTATACATAGTGTAAGTATAGTTGCAAGACAAGATTTGAAAAAGTCCAAGTCTTGAAAATTAAATCTATGAAGCTCAAACTTGAAACCCCAAATCCAATACATCCATTAGGGTCAACAAATTCTATTCTATTAGTTCAACACTCCATAATTTTCTTTTTGCTACCCTATATGCACTTGTTTTTTTATTGAAAAAGCAACATTGTAAATTCTTGTATCATTAACCTAG
>VACF01000214.1:0-10601 GCA_006891605.1 Pleurozium schreberi
AGAACCACCCTTCACATTGGCATAGAAAAGAATACCTGATACATGAAGTCAATGAGCCTTTTGAGAGTATCTCAAAGCTTTAATTTGGCTTGATTTTCTCTGATCTGGTACGACTTTGCCCTAAATATGTCTTAGTTGGCCCTGTTCGCAGAAGGTTCCATGCCACTGTACTAAATAATGCAATGCCAACTTCATGTCTAAATGGTGGGAAGAAGGAAATTCATTTTTGAACTTTTCATCGATTTCTGAAAGCTGGCTTTCGCTAGTGCTAGCTACATTTGTTTGCGAGTCAGATTAAGCATTCAATGCATGATGGTCGTGGAAAGAGTTGTTTCTACAAATCTCTGAGCTGTGGTGAAGTTCTAATCATCTTTCAAAGGCTTGAGCAAAGGTTTTAGTACATCTAGATTCTATGTTTGGTGTGACTACAATGAGACTTGCATATGATGTTTGTGACCTCATGAATCATGAAGAAGATCTGTTTACGTAAGGACGATGTGGAGAAATTCTTGGCATAGAATAATCCTAATGAAAACCTAAGCTTGGCTTAKTTGAATAATTTCAAGCGGTTCATACATTTTGATTTTGCGTATCATCTCTAATAATGGTCAAACGCAATGTTATAGTGGATTTCTTTGACTATCGTGACGCTTTGTACGCCTTGCCCTGCAGCACAGAGTTTTGATGATTTCTTTGTCACTTGCTGTTCTGGTATGTAGGAAGGGGTGATGGGAGTTCATGATGAGGAAACTAAAGCTTATTTTCGCAACACYGCCGTTACCTGTGTGCTAGCTCCACGCTATGCTGATCACAGACTCAGCTGGTTCAGGCAACAGGTTCTCAGATGACAAGTTGTAGGCTGAATACCAATTTGCTATGTTATTATTAATCTACGCTGAGTGCTAACATCTATAATAAAATCTAGGAAGCACTAGTTGATTTTGATTCTAATTTGATTTCAGTGTTAATGTGAGGTGACTAGGATTTGTGACTTACCATCATGTTTTTGTTGCAGGTTGTGGGAACCCTGTACACACATCATCAAAAAATTACCATTCTCGATACTCAAGGTCCAACTAACAAACGCCAATTGATATCGTTTATCGGCGGTTTGGATCTTTGTGAAGGGCGTTGGGACACTCCTACTCACTCTCTCTTCAACACAATGCCAACGATTCACAAAAATGACTACCACAACCCTACCTTTAGCGTAAGTTTAAGCCTTCTTACCACATGCAATATAATTATGAAATTTTTCATAACTAATGCAATTTCATTCTTGTCTGCYCAATATTAAAATGAAAGARTCAAARAACAATAGTGGGTGTGAAGCTTCAACTAATTTGACTGTGAAGGGAATTTTCATTCATTCCAGGCAGCTATTGAAACATCTCGGTGATTGGTGAACTCAAGAGGTACATTGCCACTTCACGAAATGAAAAATGTTTCAAAATTAATGTGGATCTCATAATCTTCTCTTCAACAGTTGGTTCTCGAGATAAAGTTAACAGAAAGAGGTTCAAATATTCTTTAACGATTCTAAAATCTACTTCCTTCACCTGGACATTTATATTCACCAGTGAATGGAGCATGGGTGGCTCACCATCATTTTTGGAATTCTTTGTTTGATTCATAGTACAATTAAGTGAGGTACTATATCTGTCCTTGTGGTATTTCAATAGCCACCTTTTACCCACTCTCTGGTAATGCTTCTGCTGCAGGTGCTAGATGAGGCGGGAGGTCCACGGCAACCTTGGCATGATTGGCATTGTAAGATTGAGGGCCCTGCAGCATATGATGTTCTTACCAACTTTGAGCAAAGATGGAGGAAGCTGCTTTCTAATATTCAGCAACAATGGAGAAAGGCTACTCACAGGCACTCGGCTGATGATCTCATCCAGATTGAGCGCATTTCGTGGATTTTGGGTCCCAATTCCTCATCTCCCCCCGAAGGCGACCCCAAGCTTTACGTTACCCAAGACGATGACCCTGATTCCTGGCATGCTCAGGTGTGTCACCTTCGTGGGGTTTGATCTTTTCTTCAACAATGGACCCGAAGTTTTAAGATTGAGTTAAAATTGAGGCATGTTAGAGTTATCCTTTCATCATGTCAAAGCGGAAGTGTTAACCTTTTTTTTGTGAGGAAGTAGGGGTCAACATAAAAAATTTCAACACAATGATTGAATCTTGCTCGTTTATCACTTCTTTTTGGAATAGGATTGAACTCTATGAATTAAAGGATAACTCTAATGGCAAAAAATACAAATTTTCTGTCTTTTGTCATGCAGACTCTTGTGTCTTATAGTGGACCAATGTTGAATGTATGCGTTGCAATTTAGGATGATATGATTTTAGGTAGCCAAGCTCCAGAGGGGGKTCATTTGATTGTCAAATTTCTGCTRATGGGATCAGAAGTATGGATGTTGTACTTGATTTTCTCGTTAAATATTTTTTCTCGTTAAAGATCTGACTACTTGGCATTATTATTTCAGATATTTCGTTCGATTGATTCTGGTTCAGTCAAAGGGTTTCCAAGAAATGTTCAAGAAGCTGAGCAACAGGTTCGTCTATCTTAGATTCTGAGAGKCTCGTCGTGCAATTCCTGGCCAAWCAAATGCCTGCTATTTAGCGCTTGTAAACATTTTAAAAGTTCGCACGTCTGTTATTGCTCCCTTAGCTTGACGTGGACCTTGCATGTTCCCAATGCGCAGCATCTTATCTGGGGAAAGAGCATTGCTATAGATATCAGCATTCAGATGGCCTACGTGAAAGCCATCCGGTCAGCTCAGCATTTCATTTACATCGAAAATCAATACTTTATTGGTTCCTCTTACAACTGGCCTGATTACAAGGATGCTGGTAAGTTCTTGACCACGTAAATAAACTTTAGATGGTCGTTATGGTCTCCTCAAGGTCACGTAGAGGACACCATTTGCATCACTTTAAGYATTCTTAAACCCAATTAWGAGTGTGGATTCTGGGAGATGTAGTGATCTTCGGGTACAATAGCCACTTAGTTTTAGATGAAATTTTCATAACTGTTTTAGGTTCTTATGCAGTTATACTCTAGTACATTGTAGTTTTATGACTGAATTCACAACCGCATTTTATCATCGAGATGCTTAGGTTTCCCCCCTTGTACTCATTTATTTTGGGATAAAGTGCCTTATTTGAATCCACCCCACCCACCCCCCCACCCCACCCCCTACCAGATGCTGCTATTAAAAATTAAAAATTAAATCTTAGGTCTGGTAAAGCTTCACATTTGAACCTCATTTGGTTCTGTGCAATATCAGGTGCGAACCAGCTGATACCAATGGAGCTAGCACTGAAAGTGGCTTCCAAGATCAGGTCAGGTCAGCGGTTTGCTGTGTACATTGTCATTCCTATGTGGCCCGAAGGTGTTCCTGACAGTGCAGCCATGCAAGAGATGCTCTATTTTCAGGTGAGTTCACTTTATCCACGTTTTAATAGGAGGTGTGTATACTGGTTAGTGATCAGAGTCCCAATTGAGGGTTGAATGTAACGAAAAAAAATCTGCTCTGACCATTTACCTGTTTGAACCCCTAGAAGTTCTAGCATCCATATTTTGAATGATGGATAGATTCAARCATGTCCCTTGAAGATTGAAGCTTGATATTTTCATCCTTCCATTTTTTCTTGGACTGTGTTGGTTCCTAGCATTTGTACTGTGTAACTTTTTAACACTCCCCATTTGTAAATATTCTTTAGGAAAAGTATTTCTCATATTTACTAACATGTAAAGTTTCGCCTTCCTTGGTGATCTTCATTTAATTTGTTATTTTGGTAAGCTTTTGTTTTGTGGATTTGATAGTGATAGTTTGTAAAGTACTGTAAAATTTTCTTGCTTGCATGATCCAGACACAAACGATAAAGATGATGTACGGTGTTATTGCTGATGCATTGAGAGACGTCGGAAAGCTTGAGGATTCTCACCCTCGAGACTATCTGAACTTCTACTGTCTCGGCAACCGGGAGACGAAGAGTCAAGCGGAGATTGACAATCCTCCTCCCAGTCCACCAAATAAAGACTCAAAGCACGTATGTGAACTCAATGGCCGACAATCTCAAATTTTTTGCTGATCATGAATTATTCATATACATTCTATTCAGTGGTTACAAACTTCTAATACTCAGTCGACTTTCAGTGTTACTAGATTGTTTAAATTTAGTGCAAGTTTTCACCAACAACAAATATCAGTATTAATGTAGTGTTAGGAATTGAACTGTTTGCACTGCCAGATTCATATAACCTGTTGTAGATATGGGGAACAGTGTACTTGATAACTAGAACTTCAAATAATCGGTAGTCCTTCTTGGGTTTGTTCCATTTGGTAGAGGTTCACTGGAACCTTCTGAGCTGAACAGAATAATAAATAAATGATTTTAAAGAATCACCTTTTTGAAAGTATAGTTTCTTATTGGCTTGTTCTGGCGATTGCAGATCTATGGTTACCGAATGTCGCTATGGGCGGAGCATTTGGGCCTTGTGGATCCTCTTTTCACGGATGCTTCAAGTCTAGAGTGTGTGAAGGAGGTGAACCGCCTGGCGCAGGCGAACTGGGAGCAGTACGTTGCCGACGAAGTGACGAACATGAAGGCCCACCTCATGCCGTATCCCATCAACGTGAACCAGAACGGGACTGTGAGCGCTTTGCCAGATCACGAAACCTTTCCAGACGTGGGTGGAAACATTTTGGGAACCAACCAAACGAATATTCCTGACAGTTTAACTACTTGATCTCACCCAGGTAGGGATACCCCCAAATCTCTCCTTTTTGTTGTTGAGCAGATTAATTTCTTATCATAAGTCTGGTCAACTTTTTATTGATGTTCTTGTTGTGAATGACCGAGGATTCCAACACACCATAGAATGTGTTATTTGGGTACTGTATGCAGAAGTTGTGAAGGTTGAAGTTTTAAAAATAGATGATCTTATTTGTGAATGAAAGAATGAATGAGGATTCGAACGAGCCATAGAACGCGTTAATGGAAGACAATATGGAAAAGTTAAGAAGGGTCTAAATTTTATTGGCAGATGTTCTGAAATTGCTTTACTTACTTTGGCTTCTTTGAAAATAGGTACATGGATTGATTAAGGAGGTGTACACCTGCTGAACATCTGATCAAGTGGTGCTTTGRGGTCCTTGGTAATTTTGAGTGTCTACCGAGATTTGAACAATGTCTACAGGGTATGGGACTACTACAACTGGTTGGTAATGTTATACTTGAGTTTTCTTTGAATTTCAAAATTTCGAATAGGTTTCTTTGAAGTTTAGCAAAGCTTGTACTTTACAAATTTGTGTAGCCTGCTCTAYTGTACTCTTGAAATTGTTTAGAAATTGCCTTAGTGTTGGGCTTGTAGAATATAGTAAGTGTTGAGGAGTAATTTTCCGAAGCTCATTCTAATTGATTGTAGGTTTAGTGCACATTGTCTTCCCCTTCGCACTGATAATATTTTGAATGGCATATTCTAGAGCAAYTTTTTTGTACATTAAGATATCATGTTTGGATCCTATCATGTTTCCTTCACTTTATCTTACRAATTTGATTGTTCCACCATTTTCTTGACTTTTCTCTCCATCATTCTTGTGGCTTCACATAAACTTGCATGTGATATATATTTCAAAGAGAATGATCTTTCAATTTGTTCAAGAATGTCATTTTAAGTGAACTTAGCATAGCTACAACTTGAAAATTGGACTTTATTTTTTGTGAACTCTGCTTTTTTGAGTCCTCTAGCATTGTTATATGGTGCAAAGTCTAGAACATGAAATTCATTAAAAAATATCTCCATTTCTTTCAAAATCATTTTTGTAAATTCCATTTTTTATGAAATAATTTTTATGAACTTTGTGTTTCAACCATGGCCAAGTATACTAATGATGGTAAATAGTATTACTCATACTAACTATTTTAGAAATGCTACAAGTTTTTACTTGTCATGAATATTTTTACAGAGTGCATGGATCCTAATAGTACTATAGTTGGGAAAACTTTGTACCTATAGTTGGGAAAAGTATTCAGTAAGAGTAAAAACTTATGGATGTTTTAAATCAATTAATGTAGGTAACATTATTTGGTGTGATGAGAACTAACAAACCATGAGGCGTCCCTCGGCGCTCTTGGTACCGCTCAAAAGATCTTTGCAAGAAGGGGTGCACGGACTTTAATTTGTGGCGTTTGGAGCCTTGGTGTGAAAGTTATTTCAAATCTTTTTATGAATTTAAAAATAGAATTAAATCACCTTTTACTTTGGAAAATTCATAACTTTTGCATCATAAGTCCGAACGCCCCCAAAACAAAGTTGTTGCACTCTTTTGTACATAAAGCTTTCTATTCGTGCCACTTTTGTGCTATTTGAACCTTTTGTGTGATAGTTTGAATTTCAAAGGTTTTATTACAGATAAAAAAATAAAAATAAAATAACTTTTACTTTTATTTTGGTTGTGGCAATGGTAGAGGGCACACCAGTAGTATTTGAAATTGGTAAATTTTGTCCAAAATTTGGCAAACTTCACATTTCTTGAAGATGTTTTTATAGCTTCAACTATTTTTTTTGTAATTTTTAGGCAAAGTAGTGAACACTAAACTTTGTAAAATTTTGGCAAGGTTTCACCAAAAAAAATCACCTTAGGCAATTGTGCTCATAACAACCACCCCATTTGAAAATGTCTCCTTGTTATTGTAATTTGGCATTGATATGACATTTATAGCAATACACCACTAGATGCAACTTGCATATGAACTTCACATGCTTTGAATTAAGGGTCAAAGAACTTCCTAAAATTGCAACTTTTTTTACATAATGACTTTCAAAAAGTTATTGAAACTTTCAATTATATAAAGTTCATATCAAAGTTACATCTACTGTAGTTTGAACTTCTAGATTTTCCTACATTGAGGGGAGTCATGTCACTACAAAAAAATAACATGTGTATATGACTAAAGGGATTGACTATTAGTCATTTTAAGATGGCCGTAGTCATATTTTGTTGGTTGGGGTCAAAATTGATTACTAATTATGAAGACAATCAAATGAGTCAAGACCTAGATGAGAACTTCATGTGGATCATGTTCCAACTAAATATGATTGTGTTAGTCAATACAAGTAGTCACCATCAAAAAGTGGAAACCATATCTTGAAATAAGAGGGATTTTTAAGAATTTTCTCTAAACTAGTAGGATTTAAAGAGGGAGGTGGGGGCAATATCACTTCCTTGTATTTGTGTACTTCAAGTATAGTTATATAAATATCTCTTGAATACATAAAATCTTTGTGTTCATATGTATATAAATAGGAAGGATCCTTGCTTAGGTCCTTGCCACTTATACATTATAGATTTTTTCGACTTTTTTTTAAATTAGAAGATTTATCAAGGTTTTTTTATTCTATCAACAAATACTTTAAAAAAAAAATTACAATTAGAACTTCACATTTTGAAAGTAGAAATTTAAAACGATAATTGATAAAGACTCAATTTAAAAGCAATTTCAGGGACAACTTTCTATTCTTAGCCTCAATTTTATTTCCAAAATACTTCTACTCAAAAAACTAATCTAAACATTTCATGAAGAATTTTTAAGGCTTCAACTTATGTACTATGGCAAATCAAAATTTGTTCCATATTTTGGTTAGTGGTATTTTTTCTTTCATTTGAAAGGTAGAAAACAATGAGTGCAACGCCTTCTTCTTGTGTCACAATAAAGATGTCTAGTACAATTTCTTTGTTATTTCTTTCAATCTATGATTGTGATGCAAGGTTAGTGGTACTAAAAAACACTCTATACTCATTTGTCTTTAAACACTAAGGTTTATACACTTCACCACGAGAATTTTTTTTTGTAAATTTCAATCATTTTTTATTGATAATATCAATTTTTCTTTATTAATTCATTTCCAATTTTTCTTGCAAATAATTTTCTTAGCATTGTGAATTGAATTTCCAATCACAAATTCATTTGCAATCTTTCAAATTTTAACTTTAAAAAAAATTCCAACACATGCATCATATAGCATTTGCTAAAACCTTAAGATATTTGACATCCATATTATGCCCTTTGAACACAATGTCAAGAGAGCAATGTTATGTCCAAATATGTTATGAATTATTTCCAATGTGGATGAAATCTTTAAAACATGACTTTATTTATGACAATTGTGGAAGATGACTTCACTTCATAAAAGTTGCATGTATGCAAACCATCTTACACTTGTGTTGCATATAACTTTAAGCTCTAAGCTATTCATGTGAATTTTATACTTGCAAATTATATTTTCTATGGTTAAATTCTACTAATGAAAATGAAGCTCTTGAAGTATAATCTACACGCCGCCTTCAATTTTTGAAAATTAATAATTGAATAAATTATTATTTTTGGAGGAACTTTGATCTTTGAATCATAGTCTACTTACGGCTTTATACTTATAGAGTGTTCTTTTGTACTATGATATTTTAAACTGCAATATATGCCTATAGTGATGTTTTAAGAGTTTCCAAACATGTTCATTTCTACATTTGAATTTTCTACACTTTTTCCTTTAGGAAGAAGAAATTTAAATACAATTTGAAAAAGAAATTTGAAAAATTATTTATCAATAAAATGCATTTATTTTCATTTGCAAAAACATTCAAAAATTTCAAAAACAAGAACAAACATAGTAAAAATGGTTTTGTGGTTAATTTCTTTAACCGCCACTAGAGACGTCCTTTTTGATTTTAGGAAACAAATTATTCAAAAAAATTAATATGTGCTTTTATCCATATATGACTAGCACACCATCAAATACTACTAATGGTTAGGCCTGTTGTGAAGTAAAGCATGTACAAAGTCATAGAAAACAACATGCATGACTACACCAAGTCATATGACTTTGAATGCTAATATCTTCCAATCTATAAGGTCACACTTCATGAAATTTTTATTGCATGATCTAAAACAAGTGAAGTACAAGATCCTATGGTTAGATTATGGAAAAAATTATGTTTTTGTTTTCTTGGATGAATGCAACAAAAATGACAGTTTTCAATGGTTTTGGACAGAAAAATGACCTTGGGACTTTAGGGGTTAATATTGCCACTTTGACATTTCATAAAAAATGAAAAAAAACTCACCTTGTAGTTAACATAAGCAACATTATTATTAGCATCCTCAATCACAAAAAAATGATTGTAAGTATTCATGATGTATCGCTTAGACTATCAATTGTGCAACTTGTAATAGTGATATTAATGTTGTTGGTAGCTAAAATACGCAACACCATTACCACTATTCTCTGTCATAATTATGCAATGAATATGAGTCATCATCTCTAAGGTACTGTACTGGTCCTCAAATTTCATCAAGAATGTGCTATAGAGAATAAAAATCATCAAATCATCMGCAATCATACTTGTTCAAAGTGGATGGTTTCAAAGGACTTAAAAGCATGCTAATCATATTCCCATATTCCACATACCTTTGAGGGGTCATAAATCCAATTCTAAAGACATGTTTTTCTTGTAGTGTCATCATGAAAAGTGAAGTTTATGGGTAAATAATCTCAAAATGTGAAGAAAAGGATCATGTTTTGAATCTTGTTTTGTTATTCTCTCATTGCCACTATCTTTTTTTTTCTCATGCAATATATGGGTATTAAAGTTCATGTATTGATATTCACTCTTGAAACACCACATGAGATAATTAAAGTTCATCAATCTTTTGATTTGCTTCAAATTCCTAGTCTTCACACCCACTAATATAGTCCTCTCTTCAATTATATTTTTGAATACCCTACAAATTTTTAATACTATCATTATCTCACTAATATAGTCCTCTCTTCAATGATATTTTTGAATACCCTACAAACTTTTAACACTATCATTATCTGTAGCACATTTGATTCACAATCAAACTATTTGATTGTCTTCCACAAACCTATTTGTGACTCTTTTTAAAAATCATGGCTTACAAATTTTTGCCTAAGATTCTCTACAATACCCAATTGTTAGCCGTTTCTAGAACCATTCCCTAAAATGCATTGCTTCTATTTATAAGAGTCTATTTGGTTTGCTTTTGGGATAAACTCATTTCTAGTATTTTGACAATTTACAGTTTATCCATATGGTATCTCAGAAGAAAATCTAGAATCCAACAAAAAATCACGCAAATCAATAATAGAAACAATGCTCAATTGCTTGTTTGGACTCAATTAGGTGTAAGGTAATTGCACCTAAAACCCACACCTTTCTAAAACCGACATTTATAGTTTCTTGCCTAAAATGTGCTCTCACTATTCATGAAAATTATAGTATTGATTTTAAAAACACCTATTTCAACCCTTTGAAAATTAATTATTTATTTATACAATGTCCACAAAATGCATTCAAAAGAGAATCTAAAACCCTTTTGACTACCAACACGACTCCCCAAAATTGTTTTCAATATAATAATGTAACCATGCGGAATAGGAGGCTCACTCACCCTTTGCAAATACTCGCAGAGCATTCATGGCAAACCTCGTGAGCATCGAAACCGAGAGCATCGGTATCCGCTCGCCGGAGTTCCGCARTCGAATGTCGAATTCRCGAGTTTKSCCC
>VACF01000214.1:10609-76272 GCA_006891605.1 Pleurozium schreberi
TYSRAAMCYMRCYTTTTYSSMACACTGTCAAATCTCCTCTCCCACACCCACCTTTTTTTTATCCCGCATTCCGTCTATTTGCAATAGCAAACCGTAAACCACCAGATCCCATCCACAATTCCACACTTGTCAAATTTCCARTTCCTTTACCAGTTTTCCAGCACTCATGTGCCACATTCGATAGGACGAGCTTCCAATCCTGTCAGACATCCGGCTCCACCACTGGTGAGCAGGGCCTGGAATCTCTTGCCCCAAAAGATTGTAAGTTATTATTACAACCGTTTGACGCTTTGTCTCCCAGAGAACAGGAAGGAAGAAAGTTGAAAGAGCATCTCGTTTGCTGCGCCCTCTTGGCATCCTACCACAAACTGGCAGCTCATGTGGAGATTYGTCGTGGTTCAAGCACACTCTCCACTGAGTTACGTTAGTCTACTTTTTGGAATGAGCTAATTACTCCACTCATCACAGTGGTGTACTCCACAGGACGGACGACAGAGTTCTTTCTTGTCAAGCAGAGAATCTGGAGCTATGGAGCCTGCCGATTTGCTGCGTCCTGTTTTGAAGGGATGGACTGTGCCGCTGCTGTTGTTCACGCTGGGATACACTCTTGTGTATCTTCCTCACATGGAAAACGAGGTYAGGCTCAAAACACTACGAAAGAAAGAATCGCAACAAATAGAATGTTCTCTAAGTTACATGCAGAGTGGTTCTTGTGTTAATCGATTTAGTTTGCTCTAGATCTTGCTTTGGTTTCGGTTTSTGGGGATGTTCTAGCTGAAAAATAGGTGGTGTTTTTTCATGGAAAGAGGGGCTTTGAGGTTGTGTTTTTTGTCTGTTGTGGGCCCTTGTTCTGTAGGTTAAGGTGATTGTATTAGGAGTGGTGGTTTGAGTTTGGGATAAGAATTTGAGGTTTTGGGTTTAGKTTGATTAGGATTGGTGGCTTAGAAGGCAGTGAAGCATTAGTCACCGTGGTGTACAAGTAGCGCTTGGTAGTTTGTGAGGGACTGATCGAGGATGTGGTTCTGGGTTTATGTGTGAATCTGTGATTCTGTTTCTCGGGAATTTGCCAAACCTATTATTGTAAAATCGAATAGGACGTAGTTTGGAAACRAAAGAACAAGTTTACATAGTGTTAGTAATGAGTATGTTGCGCATACTATGTATAAAAGGGAAACAACATAACATCTCTAATGTAGGCGGATTCTTCAGGGGTTGATATGTTGTTGTGAGACTAGTGCTTTAGATTTGTGGTGTTGATTTGCGATTGTGTTGGTATTTTCAGAAAGAGGAAGGATGCAGTTTGTTATCTGACACTCACTTTGTACTCTATAGCAAGCGTGTGGTGACTCCCGATGGCATCGGCTCCTATGCAGGTAATTCTTTTAGGGTTTAGATTTCTAATACWGAGTCGTTGTACTATCTTTATTCGATTGTGTTCGAGGGGGGATTATGAAACGACGTTGATAGTAGTATTCTAGATGCTTCAGTGCTGCGAAAGGAAATGTCGACAAATTTCAGTTACGAATGGMAAATTTCAGTAGAATTGGAAACTTGCCAATTAAATTGAAACTGCCTTGCATGCACTCGTCTAGGAGGTGAGACCGATTTGGAGAGCATCCTCAATGCAACTCTTTACACTTGCCCTGTAAAGCAAATCAATGGACGTCATTCCCTGTTAGCTTTGTGATACAGGTTCTTTACCATTGATATGCTTTAGCGGTCAATTGTGCTGTGTTGCATTGAGGATGCTCTTCGCGTAGCAAGAACAAATACCTATTATGTTGGCACCTCCAGGTTGCRTGCATTGGTTTTCAAAAGTATGGAAAGTACTAAGACCCTGAAGATGCACGTTTGTAAGTTTGCTTCGTTTTGTTTTTGCAGTGGAGGTGGAGGGCGAGCGGATTGTTTCCGTGAGCAAGAGAAGTAAAGCTCCCAAGAGCGCGTCGGGAAAACCTCGTGTATTGGATTATGGCAATGCTGTCATCATGCCTGGGCTCATTGATGCGTACGAGTTTTTACTCTGAATCTCCATACATGCTTTCATGCATGCGTATTGTTTTAGCACATGCATGCTTGGCTATGTGGGTTTGTGCTCACCACATATGTTTTTGACATGAATTTCTCTAAAATTAGACTGTTTCAGGAACCTTTAGACATCATCATAAAGGGAATCTTTGATCGGGAGGTCTCCCTATGGTCACATGGGGGCCTCCTTATGTATCATGGAGAAGCCTCCAAACTATCAATGTGACCACTTTGAGACCTTCTCGTAATCATTGTGAAGATTACCTTTCGTGGTGTTGTCTAAAAGTTGTTACCCCCCTTGCAAGCATTCCTCAAATGCAAATTTATATCTTCTTTAGTAGACAAGCCTTTGGAAGTGTGGAGATCATGCCTTTAAAAATGAGTTCGTTTGGGCGATGTTTGTTGCAGCCATGTACACTTGAATGAACCAGGGCGCGTGGAGTGGGAGGGTTTCCTCACAGGCACCATGGCTGCAGCTGCTGGTATTTCCTTTCTTCCTTTTTTCCTCGTTCGAAACGCCTGCATTCAAAATCTGATGTTGTCTGTYATCGTTGACAGTTAGCCCTTTTTCCTCTTGTATTCTCAATACGAATATTCAACGCTTTGGGTTTGTGTTTCTGTTCGTTCTTGGAGCGTACATGTGTARTTTGGTGGTGTTATCACARTCTGGGACATTGTGCTCTACAGGAGGTACAACTGCTGTAGTGGACATGCCCTTGAATAGCCATCCCGTGACCACGACAAGAGAGCACCTGGAAGACAAGGTTGATCTTTCGTTCTATATTTGCTATTTTGTTTTCCTTTTCTGCCAGTAAATCAAGAGCAGCTCTAGTTCTCTTGTGCGATTACTAAATTGTATGTATGTGTGCATGGATGCGGATGAAGAGAGAAGCTGCTCAAGGGAAAATGTATGTGGATGTTGGTAAGTTCATTGCATGCAAGTGACAAATACACTGCACACGCCTTTTGAAATTCTTCTGGGCTCTTCTGGGCTCTTACTGTTATGTCCTTTTACGGATCAAGCCTAAATGATAAACTCAGTTTGCCAATGGGGCAGGTTTTCTACTGCAATATTTGATATGCTCGTTTGGCAGGATTCTGGGGAGGTTTGGTTCCCGACAATGCTTATAATGCTTCCATGTTGGAGGATCTCCTAGAAGCAGGCGCCCTGGGCCTTAAGGTTCGAACACTTGATTTTTACATTTTTTTCTTTGTGGTCGATACGTTTGAAAAGGTTGCTCCTTCCCTTTACAGTTTTCGCATACAGAAACTCTCTGCAATTGTTTGTCATTTCGTTACTGCTCAATATCTATTATTGTTTAAGCAAAGAGCACATGATATTCGTTTCTGAAATGAAACATTTTATGTCTGTCCCTGTTATGCTGATTTTATGGTGAAGCTTAGAGCCTTACATGTTAGGTTTTGTTATTGATGCTCATGCATGGCAAGCATGAATTAAGATCATGAATAAGAGGAATCACTGACACAGGGTTAAATTGTTGAAGTCGTTCATGTGTCCATCAGGAATCAACGACTTCCCAGCTACTACTGCGCGGCATATACAAGTGAGTCGCATTTTGAAGTATCTTGTTGAATTCTCTTTAGTAAGATGATAATCGTACAGAGTGGTAATTCGATTTCTGTGCCTATTATGTTCTTGGAAATGCAATATACTGGAAAAGTGTGTAATATACTAGAAAAAGTATTGACTTCATCAGTCCAATCTTAAGCTATTTGCCTTTACGGTTTTAGTGGTAAGCGATTGTTTTATGGAGTTTGACTCGGTTGGTGTAAATTTTTGACCTTGCATATTATCATCTCTAAATATCGGTCTGGATCTGTTTACATGTTTTTATGAGGGTTCTTGTATTAATCCACTTTGGTGTTCATTACCTTTGGTAGGCATCTTTGCCAGTTCTAGCAAAATATGGACGTCCCATTCTAGTGCACCAGGAAGTGACAGACCCGCCTGCCGTCTCCGCTCACTTGGTACCAGGGGAGCCAACCAGCAACGCTCGGAGTTACAGCAGATATCTGGAATCTAGACCATTGTCATGGTACGTCGTCCGCTTAAATAGTGTGGTTATTGGAGTTCGATTCAATTATAGGGACTTATTACTATAGTTTCTACTGTTTAAAATATAGGACATGATTTCTTCTGTCTTTGGGTACCAGTTTCTTACCTTGAAACTTCCTAAATGAGTCATTCCAACTCCTATAGATACAGCAACGGTCCTACTAAATATGATTTTTTAAGCCATTTGGATACTTACGGGTTAACTATTCCGCTTGTTAAGAATGCAATTTTAATAATATTATTGTTTGTTTTTGTTGCAGGGAGCGTGCTGCTGTGAAACAATTGATGGAGGTGGCCAAAGATACAAGGCCTGGTGGACCTGCCCACGGCGCCCATATCCATGTCGTTCATCTCTCTGATGCAGAGGATTCTCTCTCCCTTATCAAGGTATCAGTTAACCCTTATAAGAGCTCTCTTCTTTATCCCCCCTAAGGCTCCGAAGTCCATATATTGGATGATGAACCGATTGCTTCAGGGTATCTCTTTTTTCCAAATAATTTCCCATTCATCCAAAGTAATGCTTGCATCGTTAAAAACATCCTTCCTTGGGGCAAGTTTGAGGTAAATGTTTTATTCACACAAAGATGTAACCAAAATGTTCGAAATTTAAAAATAGGAACTGGGCATTATATGGCTAAGCATTGTCTGTCAGTTATCAGCATCACCCACCTCCAGTAAAACCATGATGCAAAATCTTGACAATTCGGCGCTCTTGGGCACATGCGGTTTCATTGTGAAAGAGAGAGGTTTTTGAGTTCATTTAGGTACATTGTGTCTCTAATTGCTGTTTTTGCGCAGGAAGCCAAAGCAGAGGGGTCTAGTGTGACTGTGGAGACGTGTGCACATTACCTTGCCTTTGCTGCGGAAGATGTACCAGACGGTGCCACCCTATATAAATGTGCCCCGCCATTGAGAGACTCTAATCACCGAGAACTTCTGTGGAAAGCATTGTTGGTATGACATTGATTCACAACCCTTTTGGTCCCTTTTATGATGGTACATGCTCAGTATATTTTCGCCGTTCGAGTTGTACATTGTCCGAGCAGAAAACTCGTAATCTCAACAAATTAAAGGTTTAGAGAGAGAGAGGATACTGCTTAGCATTTTAACATGTGTAGGAGTGAAATTTTGAGGAGTTCAATATAGAGGTCTTTGGGTTCAAGAGCCAAATCTGTCGAGGCCAAAATTTAATCATTTTCTATTATATCCTTACGTAATCATTCAAAGTGTGAGGTTTTAGAATACTTTGGAGGTCTAGAAACCCATTGAAACCAACTCTTGATACGAGTCAACTCTGTTGATATACTATGAATTATRCATATTAGGTGAACTAACCATKGCCTCGTTCCCTCTCYCCTTTGTTTTCACTGTGCAGGATGGTGATATCGACATGATAACAACTGATCACTCACCCTCGCCGATAGAATTGAAACTTYTAGAAGAGGGTGATTTTTTGAAGGCTTGGGGCGGTATTTCTGGTATTCAGGTAAGGTCAACTTGTCATTTCCTTGCGTACTCCTGTTGTAAATTTAACAATTATTCACATTGGAGTAAAATATCTTGAATCTAGTTCGTTTTGGAGGCAATGAAAAAAACGAATATTAATCTCCTGGTACAAAGATTTGCAGTGCTCGTACACACATCTGAGTTTTTTTATGTTTGCAGTTTGCATTGCCGGCTACATGGACTCATGGAAGTGCCCGCRGCATGACCATTCAACAAATGTCAAAGTTGTGGAGCACAATGCCTGCTAAAATGGTCAACCTCCCACGAAAGGTTCTCYACATTTCTTCCACTTCTGATTCAGATTGTCAGTTGAGTCAAAGTATTACACCCGAAWTCCTTCTTTTGAATRGATGTTTCTTCTGAGACAGTTTWGAGTTTATGCATACCCCGACTAATTCTTAACCCTCAGGACCTGCTGGTTTTTGACAAGACTTAATAATACGACTTCTACAATATATGGCTTTTACAGCTTTTTAGAAATTGACAGTCTAAAAAGTTGTTAAGCGTGATGATTAGAAAGTTCCTATATAGATAATCTCAAGAAAGAAATCCATGTATCTGTGCCAATTCAACTCGGAGCACATCATTTTGGAAGTCTACCGAAAATGCAATTTCTAGTTTTAGTAACTGAATTTTGATATGATATGCTATGCTATGCTACCAATTCTGAGACTTTCAACATACTAAATTATTAAAAACACTTATTTCATGTTTTTAAATTCTTGAAACTCTCTTCGTATAACGAAATTCTGGTGTTTTAACATTTTGAAAAGCTTGCAGTGCAATTCCTTCTGATAGCAATGGAAAGTCCAACTTCATCTTTTTCCTGGAGATATGCATTTTCCTAAAACCTTACAAATGAATGAAAACAGCATCTGAAGACATATATGTCATTCTAGGCAAGTAGGTATTAATGCAGCTTGGTCCTGTTCAACATACACAAATAGATCGAAAACGCAATAAACCTGTGACTGATATTGTTGTGGCACTTCTTGCGGTGATTTGAGCAGGGGTCTCTTGAGTTCGGGAAGGATGCAGACATTGTTGTTTGGGATCCAGAGGCATCGTTTGTTATCGACAGCGAYTATCCRATATATTTTAAAAATAAGGTACAAATCTCTTCTCAGTAATGCAGTGACTATTATTCGTATGGTAGACTTCCATCTTACAATCTTTACATTCTCTCCTGCTTGAAGTTTGAAAGAGACTCAAAGGAAACTACACTTATATTCAACCTTTACCCAAAATCGACCCCTACATGTCTTGCCAGAAATGTACACAAGATCTTGAGGTTGATTTTGGGTACACATAAAATCAGTTGTTTGGAAATTCATAGTTTATCCATATAGTGTTCAATAAATACATGCGAAAATGCTTAGGAATCCTCGTTCAATTTCCAACCAGATCCAACATTAATTTAGGCAGTCTGATGCTTATTTGGACTCTTTTTTTAAGTGCACATCCTGTAGCTGGGAACCTAAACCTTTGGTTGATTATTTACAATTGCATTGTAAACCTTTCTACTTTCATTGCAAACAGGTGTCGGCTTATATGGGCCACAAGTACACAGGAAAGGTGATAACAACATTTTCTCGAGGCCGGCAAGTGTTTGAAGAAGGTCACCATTCTCCAAAGGCTTGTGCCGCCCCTCTCTATCCAGTACGATGAGGGTGGATTTCGGTAAGGATTATCCTTGTGAATTCAAATCTTTGAACCTAGGTTGTCCTGGTATGTTACTGCACATGTTTTGGTTGGTATATGTGTGAATGGAGTGAAAAAAAAACCCTCCAAAATAGAGTACCACACCACTGGTTTTTGCCTTTAAAACCAGATTTCCTTAGCGCCAAACCAATAGTAGAATCTGTGATGTGTCACAGGGATATCTTTTCGGCTTTAGTACAAAATGTAAGGCTGTCTGGAAATTCTACGTACATAAATTTCATGASAACGTTCTCTTTGTTGTACCTTTTATGTACTTCTATCAAATTGCATCTTTTAACTGAGTATCATGATTCATGATACAAGTGTTGTGTAAGGTAGAAATACCATAAACCATGAAGGTACCTTAACCCTTGAACTCCGCGGCAGACATTTCGAGTAGGACGAATTGCAATTTTTCATCCTCGGTATTAGGAGTGGAAAGGGAAGATCTTTTCTAGTACTTTGACTTTCAATGATTATATTTGGCTTTTCAAAGGAGATGATGTCACACGGTATCTAAAATGCATGATTTCCATGGCCACCGGTCCGTCCTTCAAGGATTAAATGGTTTCAATGTACTTGTTCTTGTCATTTCAAAGCGTAAATGACAAGATCTAGTACATTGAAATCATTTATGGTACCTTCACAGTTTATGGTATTCCTACCTTATATTCTAGTATTACTAAACGGTTGAATTTTTCTAGTCTTACACTTGTGATTGGCTACCATGATTGACTTTTTTCCCCAAGACATGCCATTATTGTAAGGTAGAAGCACCAAAAACCGACACTTTTGTTGCCTCTGCTAGTTGTGTCGTTCAAATGATTATTTTTTTTTGGTAAAAATATCGGTCAACTCAAGTGAAAATCAACCCGTCATTTTGTAATTTTCTAACACTCACAAAATAGTTTATGGCAATACTTTTTKAATTTTAAAAGTTGAAATCATAGGTTACCTATTCATGTCCTAGACTCCCTTTAAAAAGACACCCTTGAAGCATGAAATGTTGAACTCCCATTGGCTAGCTCTTATTGGATACTCTTGGAACCTTGTAGTGGGTGAAGATGGGTGGCCATTCATATAGATGGCGGAATTAAAAAAGGGGCAGTTTCAAAGCTGCCCACCTTAGTTTGGTGGAAGATCCTACAGTCACTTTGTCAAAAAGTATTTTTTGCAAGAAATGTAATTTTTTGGTTTGAGATTTATCCCATATTCTCAAGTACTTATGATGACAAACCAATATGAATATGAATTTGAAACTTTTTCTTTCAAACAACCATATTAATATGATGACCTGTTCAAAAGAAAATTAATTTCAAAATTAGTCATATTAAAACTCAATTTTGTGTGCCGTAATTTGGAATTACTTCATATTATGTCAATTTTTCTTAGAACTTCAAAAAAACTTTTTGTGCCTTAGTATTTTTGTATACATCATTTTCAAATTGTTTTATACAAAAATTGGAGAAAGTTGACATTTATAGAATTTAAAGTATTCACAATTTAACAAGCATGCAAATGGTGTTGGTTTCCACACTATCTGAATATTTTCTGGATTTGAACCATCAATCTATACCATATCAAGCTTAGTGAACCACTTGGGTCTAGAAGCAATGCGAAAGAGCTAAAATGCACATGGTTGAAGGTGGATTGAGTTGTAAAGATTCTTGAAAAGGGTGATGTGAACAATTTGAGAGCAAAAGTAGAGAAACTAATGGAGCTCCAAGTCTCCAACATTCCAACATAATGACTCTATTTGGATTTTATGCTAGCAAGGCTATGAACATGTTATTGAATGATCTCATCATTTTGTTGGAGGTAAAGATTTTCAATTTTGGTGTCTCCCAACATATTTATATATATATGTTGCAGATCAAGATATTGATGACTTAGATGTTGGTGTAGTTAACACCAAGCTATTCAATAACAAGGTAGGTACTCAACAACACTAATTTGTGAGCCTAAAATTGCAAGCTTAAGAACTATGAGTGTACACCTTGTGAGCCTAGAGTGTCGACCAAAAAAAAGACTTTGAATTTTTTAGGCCAAAATAGAGAAAAGCAAAGACATTTCAAAAAAATCTATTTGATATAGTTAAATTTTGGCCCTATGATTGTAGAAGTGTGGTCAACATGCTAGCGGGTGAGAATTTTAATCTTTAGGAATGTTGAAGTCGCACCCGAGAAGGAAAAAAAATTGGACAAGGTGTATGGATAAGGTATTTGGAAAACATTTGAAGTGCCCCAACCCTATTTCAAGTCAATTGACACACTTTCTTAACCCATTAAGGACCATGGTTGATTTGGGGGGTGGGCAATCCTTTGTATGGCCAATTGGGAGCAATTTTAAAACTTTTGAATGCAAGTGCATATCGGAGATCTAACCGTACGGATGGAAGTGTTGCACATGATATAGGATTTAGCATTAATTTTTTTGGTGAAGGTGCATTGTGAAGTAGGAATTTTTAGCAAATCTTGGTGTAATTTCAGTCCCTGTTGTCTTGGTTTTTTCAACCCTTTGGCCACATGCCACCTCAAATTGGCCTAATTATTGTCCTAAGCTCTTCACTTCCCAATTCCCCAAACCCGTCCCCTTTGCCACATTATCAAATTCGTTGACATGCTCTCTCTACAAACCAAAAAGGACCCAAATCGACCACAAAATGGTCGACTAGTCCTTAATGGGTTAAACTCACTAGCGATAAAAATTCTAAATTCCTTGGTCATGATAATGAATCCATAGCCTAAAAATCACTAAAAATTATGCCCCAAACTGGAGGCTCTCAAGCTCTCTTGCTCTTTGGCTCATGCTCCAAGGCTAAAAAGAATAGCACCCCTAATAGGTTTTAGAGGTTCTTACATCTAGTGGTGATAGTAACATTATGWATTTAGCCAAAGCCGATGTCTATAGTTTTGTATTGAAATCTTGATGAGAAAAATGCCTTATAGTTAGAGCCCAATAAAAACCAAATACTTTAGAAAGGTTAAAGTAGATGAAGGCAAAACCATTTCTTCCTTTGGTCCTTACTGTACGAGTTGTTGTGTGATCTCTAAAAGCTCATAGGTCAATGTTGGGATAAAGATTCTAAACTTAGGCAAGATTTTTATCAAATTTGTACATGTATGAAAAATTTGTAGGCCCATTTTTCTCCCTTAAAAAATGGAGATAGAAAATTTGCATTATGCTCAGAAAAATAGAGGTTTTTTTGGGCTTAATTGTTTCCTAGATGATTGATTGTTCAAATTGTATGAAGTTTGTGATGCCAGGAGAATTACAAGAGAAAAAAAGAATATTGAGACAAATATAAATGTCAATATTTGGTAAGAATTTGGWTGCAATGATGCATGAACAACCCTTTTTGGTAGCAAACTTTGTAGAATGTGACATTAACAAAGCAAATCCTGAAGAAAGATTCTTGGCCCACATAAGAGATGCTAAATGATTATGCAATGAAACTTGTCTTTCTTTCCAATTGCATATATTAATAGCTTTGTATGGACTTTCTAGTGAACATCATGAATACTTCATGAGCAGATTAAGGGAGGTTTAATTTGTATGTCTTGTGATGTAAATGAATGTTGCAATGCTATTGGAGTTGTCTTCCAAGTAGGGTAAAGGCAATGCTAACCTTTGAGACAGTACGATTGAGGGGTGAGTCAACCTAATGGAGGAAATCTCTACATTCTTACTACTATAAAATCGATGATGAATTTATGGTAAGATGTATACTCCATCTAAATTTTTCTTTATGCATTGCACTTTAAAATAAGGAAAATGATTAACTATGTTTGGACATAATTTCTTCTTTCTTTCAAAGATTTGGTACATTTGGAARTTTCTTTTAAACTTATTGAATGATTTATTTCTAAACTTATATTGACATTGAAGTATACTGGGTTATCAGTCAAAATGGTGCTTTTAAATTCACAATGAAAGAAATTTCACTGCTACCAACTTTGACACCCTCTCAAAGGTTGAGAAATTGGTTTTGTTCAATGAAATTTTTTACAGGATCACCTCTATTTTAATAACATTTGTGTCAAATCGCACGGCCAAAAAATTTAGACAAAAAATGATATTTGAAATCTACCAACATATGTAGTTGTGAGAATGATTTTTTATATATGTGTCAAACTTCGACCCACAAGATGACACTATACCAAGGGCTGAAAAAATCATTCTTAAAACTACAAATGTTGGTAGATTTCCAATACCTTTTGTTGGGAAAATCTTTTGAACTTGAAATTTGGCTCATATGTTATCAACATAGAGGTGATCTTCCAAAAAAACATTCATGGTAAAAAACGACCTTTTCTATCCTTGGAAGGGTGTCAAAATTGGCAATAGTGAAATTATCTTTTACAATGACACTTGTCAGTAAATTTCAAATATATTTTTGTGTAAGAATATTTTGACCTTGAATTTTTTTCTAACATATTATCAACATAGAGATGATCCTATGACAAAAATTTCATTGCAAAAGAAAAAAAATTCAGCCTTTGGGAGGGTATCAAAGTTGGCAGTAAGCAATGAAGTTTCTTTCACTGTGAATTTGAAAACACCATTTTGAATGGTACCCCATTGAACATATTAAGCATATAATTCCAAAATTTTTTAAACGAGAAATAATCCATTACTTTGTCAACTTTCAAAAATACTTGTAGTGAAATATAAATCTATACTTGTCTTAGATGTTGGATTTTCATGTACATATATGTCACAATTTTGGGCACAAGAATCATGCCACTTTAAYAAAATTGACATCTTAAACAATGATCTTCATAAACTCTTTAAGGAAAATCACTATGTCCCCGTGTATCTATGAGGAAACCATTATAAGCCAAGTGTAGGAGACGTAACTCCTTGAATGCGTAGAGGTATAAACATTCAACAATCCTTTGTGTCTTGCGACGGTTCAATGATGAACCAATGCAAGCCCAAACAAAGGGATTGAACACAATGTCAATTTTGTGGATCTTTATTACTACACCAATATGAAAATGAAGCACTTGCAAGTTAGCTCCTAGCTAATTCCAAAAGATAGTAAATAGCCTAATCATACATACTTCATGGGAAAATTCTTGAAGGATAGCTACGCTAGTACCTATGCTGCAAGAAACGTAAAAGAAGCATTAGACAAGCTCATTAATGTCTTGCAATCTCCTGAACAAGTGCGGAAGCTAGTGATTGGAAGTCATACTGCTGCAGGTCCTAGAGAATCAAGCCTGAAGGTGACTAAGAATAGTAAGCTTTCTTTTCAATCCCCTGCAAATACACCTCTTTTGTGTACAAAAACAAAGGAGAAACAAACACAAAATGGCAACAAAGGAAATGTTGTGGACACCATGGATGCTCCGCCATCAAGTGGTAACTCGACCGAAAGGAAGAAGATGACAACATTGAGCTCTAGTGGAAGCCAAACTTCAAATCCAGAATGCGGTGACAATAATTTGGACCACATCCCAATTGGGAGATTTAGCCAGGTGATGCCCAAACAAGATTTGATGTCAAAGCATCCATAACACTGTCTTACTAGAGCATTTGAAATTGATACTTTCTAATTTCATATCCATACAAGCCTCTAAGGTGATGTCACCTAATACCAAGAGTTAACAATTGAGCTTGGTTTATGTTATTCAACTATCTAAATTATTTAGTGTTGGATTTTGTTGGAAGTCAAAAGGGAATTTAAGATGATCTTTGCATGCATTTTTAGACATTTTATGAATAAACAATTATTTTTAAAGTGCTAATTATAGATGCATCCTAATTTGACCCTACACTCTCATTTTCATAGGACTTACATTTTTGTCAAGAATCTAGCTGTAATGGTTTTTGAAATAGGTCATAGTTAGATATAGTTATTTTATTTTGAAGATTTTTTCAACTTCTTGTTTTCCACCCTTATACACTAAATTTTCTTCTTAAAATAGTGAATTCACCAATCATTAGTTGCATGTAGGATAAAGTTGGCTCAACTTGACAAGGTAAGACAAAGGCCATGGAAAATATTRGGAGGGGTTTGGAGAATATTTTATTTACTTTTGCCTTATCTCTAATCCTTCCATTTTTGAGTGTRGGTGCTATGAGTGGATGTTAAGGTAGGTGAATGGTCCTTTATTTTTTTCAATTGTTTCTTAGGAAAAAAAATTGATACTATTTGTTGTATTTTTCATTCACCAGTAGATGTTAGCATCTACCTGAATTCCTCAAAGAAGTGGTTTTGATTGTTGATTTGTTCCACCTTTGTAGGATTCACAGAAGTCATTCACTCAAACATTCTCCTATCTTTCCACCTAGAATGGATTCATGAGAATGATATAAATTTTCATTGTCATTTTCTTCAATTTCACCTTTTTACCTAAATGGTATAGATATTGATGTTTTTGATTAAAGAGGACAACTTGATAATATTGAATTATTTGTGTTTGAAACCTAGATATAAGGCATATGATCAACAACTATCCTTTAAATAGTGTTTCTATCTCTACAATTATTATCAATAATAGTTGTACTTGGTCTTGACAAAAAATCAAGACAACATGGCTCATGAGCTTTAATATGCCAATTGGTTGCACTAATTTGACCCATTAAGGATTCAAAAGACAAAAAAAATTTGATGAATGAAATTTACCAATCTTTACAAAAGAAGAAAACTTGCGTTCAAGATATTATGTTGGACACTATTTGACATATAAACATGGGTTGTCAAAACCAGTGTCACCTAAAATTCATCACATTAAACACATGTTTCTTCTAGTGGATCTTAAGATTCCCAATTGTTGACCATTGTCTAAACCAAACCTCAAAGAACCTCATTTGAGTAAAATAACAATCTTTCATTGAATAAAGAGACATATTATTCTCCATGATAGTGGTTTACTTTAGCATTTTGAAATCCTTGTTTTCAAACCTTTGATTGACCATGGGTGTTGGCTCAGTTGTGGAAAAAGAGTTTGCGAGACTATCCTTTTGGAGAACCTGATGGTATTGTCCATAATTCCAAAGAACGTCAAAGAATTGAAAAAAATATTTTGCCGCAGCTTGAAGTTTCTTGGAGTAGTGTTCCTTGCAAATCAGGGGATTTCAACTTTAAGAGTTAACCCTAGAAGGGCATGAAAGTCCTTTGTGGCCGTATAATGTATTATGAATATTGTGATATTTGATCAGAAAAACATTGATCAAATACTTTTCAAGACAAAGCAATTTAATGATCAAGTTAGTATGTAAATATCAATGTATCACAATTCATATATTAAATCAAAATTCAAGAGTTATAAGGCCATATACGGGTCATTAGGAAAAACCCCAAGGGCCTTTTAATTTTTAAAGGTCAATCCCTTGCCAATAGGATTCATCATGGAATTGCACCAACTATGTAACAATCTCATTCATGTGCTATTGACATAATCTAATATGAGTTCCATGAAATTGGTCCATATTTTTGACATTCAAGTATATAAAGTTTAATGCTTAATGGACAGACTAGTAAGCGTGAAAATCATCTATTTTGATACCTTAGGAATTACTAGTTTAAAATAATCCAAAAGTTTTCATTGGAAGTCAAAGTATTATAGACATTAGAAGAAAATGATGGGTTTTGCGACTATACTATGCAATTGGTTTGCAATTGGTGATCATTTGAAAAACTGTAGTTGCAAAAGACACCTTAGAATCTAGGAAAAAGGTGCAGCAAATGCAAAAGTCACGCCTCATATGTGACTGATTTGTGACTTGTTTGCAACTTGTAGATTTGTAGATTTTAAAATATTAATCTCAATGATTTGTAGCTTTCAAACTTTCATATCAACCTTCTTTCTAGATTTCAAAATTTTAGAACTAAATTTTTATATATTTTGAATTTCAAAAATTTCATTTTTTCCAGATTTTTGAATCTCAAATCTATCTTTTTTAGATTTTTAGATTTGAGATCTACTTTGTTCTTAGATTTCTAAAATTCAAATACTAGTATATAATAGATTTCTATAGATTATAGAAATCTACAAATTGTACAAGCCTAGAAACTATGGAAATCTACAAATTGTAGAAATCTTGAATTCTATTAATTGAATTCATTACATAAGAATACGACAACTTACAAGTCCTATATGTCCAACCTAATAGTACTCTCTACAATTGATATGGAATGGTTGATATAAGACAAATGGAAATGAACTTTGAAAGCAACTAGGAAACAACTAGAAACCGACCAAGAAGCAACTAGAGTGCAACTTAACCCCTAAAGTCCCAAGGCCTTTTTTTTCTCAAAAAACGTTTAAAACTGCCATTTCTATTGCAAGGTGCAAAGTTTCAAAAATTTCAATTTTTTTTACATATCTAACCATAGGATCTTGCACTAGACTAGTATATGAATGTGTGTGAAAATTTTCACAAACTTCGACTTCATAGATTGTAAAATATCTGCGTTTAAAGTGAAAAAAACAAGCTTTTTATACATTCTATGAGTAGATTTTTTGGCTTTGAAGCTTCCTAATCAAATTTTTTTGCTCTACTAAGCTTGAAATTAAAATTTCATATGTTGAAGATTCAAGTTAAGGATCAAAGGAAAAAAATTCAAGAAAAACACACTTGATATTCAATCATTAAAAAATTGTTAAGTAGAAGTAGGTCCAAGATTGGAATAAAAACTAAATGGTTAATAGCTCTAAAATGGGATTGAAACACAATAATCCCAATAGTGAGATTGTTTTGGCAAGTAAACTTAACCTTGTCCAATAGTTTTTTTCAAAAAATTGTGAAAATTGCATCCAGAAATGAATCCTATAAGTTATTTTTTCTAGAGGATGCTCGAAAAACAAGATTGTCCATAACTTTCTCATTGTTAGGCCAAAGAGAATGATTCAAATCTTCAAATGTACAAAAATATAATCTTTGAGAAAAAAATAAAAAATAAAAAAGATCCATATTATTGTGATTTTTTTGTTCTGCCCAACAAATTGAAATTTGTACATAGTATGGCATCACTTTTGCCCCCGGGCACCAATTGAAACAAAAAATATATTTTCAGAAAGCTAATGTGATTTTCTATCATCAAAAAAAGTTTCAAAAAATAATGTCGAAAATTGAGATTACACAAACCTGCCTGAAATCCCAAGTGTCCCCCAAGGGGACACTTGGGACTTTAGGGGTTAAAAGTGACTAGGAGACAACTAGCTTCACTACTAGAAAACTCCGTTTTTTTGTTGATTTGGTCGCATTCATTTGGTTCACTTTTCTACTAATATCTATCCAAATCAACAAAATACTCTCCAAATCAATAGAAAAGTGAATCAAATCTATGTAACCCAATCAACAAAAATGCTGAATTTTTTAGAACTTTAGGAAACGACTAAAAAACAACTAGTGTATGACTAGAAAACGACTAGGAAACAACTAGAAAGTGATTGGGATACAACTATGGTCATTTGTAGTTGCAATCTTTTCCTAGTTATTTTCTAATTGTTTTTTGCAACTCTAAATTGACTACTTTGTGACTAAAACAATGTATCAATGTTATAAAACAATGACTTCAAACAATTACGTTAGATTAGGTGCTAATAGAGAGAATTATAGTTGCAGGATAGTTGTATAGGATACTAGTAGCTAGTTGTGCCGAACACGTATTTCTTCTAGTGAGAAGATCTCCCCTTTCCACACAAAATTCCGAGGATGAATAGTTGCACTTCTATCCTACACAAAAAGATGCTCTCTCATTTATTGCACAGAAAACGTCTGCCTTGACATTCAAGGGTTAAATAAATATAAACTACAACTGGTATGGACGTATGGTTCCAGCAAGGCTCCTCAAGAAGTGCCACTCCGATGAAATTTCACCAATATAACAATATTGACAACATCAACAAGTCTACTTACATGTAATACTAGTCTACTAGTTTACTTAGCAAATTTAAAAGAGAACATCTATTCTACACATTTGAGCTCGGAGTACATAATTTGTATTTTGAAAGTCAATAAGTTACAATATACATTGTTCTCTCCATATCATTAACCCTTAAAAGTCGGGCAGGTCACTATGGAAATCATGAATTTTGATACTGTGAAAATTATTGGTTTAAAAAACTCAAAAGCAAGCACTACGAGAAGCACTAGAAGTCAAATTGTTGTAGAAGATCTTCCCATTTCACCCCTAATTCTGGAAATGAATAGCGCACTTCTATCTTACACAAAAAGATGCTCTCTCATTCATCAACCAAAAAGTATTTTTGGCGTCGTTTATGGGTTAAATTCTTGTGAGGACTCTTGTTGGGTCAATATGTGTATGTCCAAGCTCATCTTTTCTAAACACTCAATACACTAAGGTTTATTTACTTACACAAATATCAAATGGTAAGCACTATCCCGATTTGCTCTTCAAAGGAGTTATTTGCACCCAACTAATAAAACAAAGGTAATGAAGCCTAGTTTCTTAACTTCATTAATCGAGACAGACAATTTGTGTCCGATGGATGACAAAGAATCTTTTTGTGTACGACATAAGTGTGACTATTCATCCTCAAATTTTGTGTGGAAAGGGGAGATCTTCTACAATAGTTTAAAATCCAATGAATGCTTTATTTTTAAACCACTCATTCCCGCGGTGTCAAAATGGATGATTTCCACAGTCAACAATTCATCCTTTAAGGGTTAACAAAAAATCACCTTATAAGGAACTACCCAATTAATCAAGTATTTGTTTACATATCACTTGTCATACCCAATCAACTTTAGCATTGTAGTAGAAAGAATGCAAAACCAACACTCTTTAATCCTTGAAAAATAGACTAGTGACCATGAAAATCATTCATTTTGATGGCAAATTCCATAAAATTGGCAATATTCCATGTGCCATTTTCAGAATGCAGTCTGAACTGTGATAGTGACATCTAGGAAAGGTATAGATTTTCAGACATCTACGACATATGTAGATGTCAAATCTATAACATTTTTAGATTTCAAATTGTGTGGTTTGAAACATGTAGGACAATTGAACATTTCAGATATCTAAGGCAGATATAGATTTTAGACCGCGCAGCCTAAACTTGTAAAAGTGCCAAAATATCGGAATACCGCCATTTTGATACCGTGGAATCAATAGTTTAAAAAAAAATCCAAAAGCACTCATTGGAAGTCAAAGAACTCTAGAAGATTTCCCTTTTTTCATACAAAATTCCAAGGATGAATAAAGTAGAACCTCCTATGACCAACCTAATAAGGAATTTTGGACGAATCTAGAGCAATGCAATGCAAGGTAAATATTTTTAGAGGAGTGTTGATAAAAATGATGAGGATTGCAAAAACTTTGGTAATTTTATAGCATGAATTGAAATTACTATAAATTTTGAAAGGCAAAAAGTGCTCTAGACCCATAGCCAATCTCTAGACTCTTTCAATTCTGATCATTCAAAAAACTAATTTTCCACTCACTACTTCCTACTTTTTTATGCACTACATTGGGATATGTATCATGAACTTTTAGTCCCAACCTTAAAAAGAAGAAAAGAGACGTTTATATTCTGGTTTTGAATCAATTTGTAGTTTAAAGTTTTTTCATTCGAGTTGGTTTAGATCAAATCTCACCTCCAAATGTGTTTTTAAGAAAATTTCAACACCGTTTTTTTAACACTAAAACATTATAATATTTGAAATATTATAATGTTTGATTGAAATATTTCAATCTAATTTCAAATGACCCCAAATTTGTTCCACGACATCTACAACATGCACCCTACAATATTGCACCCTTAATAACTACCTGAAAGTGAGACTTTTAACTCTTGCAAAGGGAGGATGCTTTCAAGCATAGTTGGACCTTGGGCGTTGAGGGGTTAAGAATGTTATGAAGCGCAGTATAATCCTGGAGAAAGCACAGGCCAATCAAGGTGACTCTTTTAGCATTTAGTAACAAAAGCTCAGGAAAAGGTTGTCACAATGATTTGGAAGTTCGAAGCAAAGAGGTTTAGGCGCAAACAAGCAAGAAATACATTGCATTTGCAAGCCCCTAAGGCCTGCTAACTTCCAGTACAAGTCACGGTAATAACTTATAATGTGCTATGATAAGGTTGAGCAACTCAACACTCAAAGCACGAGGTTTCTCATATATATATTTCTCTGACTGTAACCAAGCGTTGCACAAAACTCTGAAATCAAATTACACGAAGTTATCCTGAAACTCCCAAACCCTATCCAATACTAGACTGAGGCGCTACAATCAAGTTTCGTCATGATAACAACACATCAACTATTCGGAAGCCTGCTTGTAGGCTGCACTGACTGTATAAATTTGCCTGGCGCAACTACTGAATCTTGCTTTGCTAAGGAGCTGCAGTAGCAAACAACGAATCGTTCTGACAGCCACACTCTCCACTACGGCCGTTCCTTCAGGTTCAAAATCATATGGAAAAACCCATCATTCTGACCAATTCTAGACCACCCGATTGAACATCAAATTCAATTGGGGTGACTGAGAGAAGCAAATGCCATGATTGGAGTGCACACGGATGCATCAGCAGATTAGTCGACCTTTGAAATTATTACATGTTTAGGATTACTGTACAAAAGGGATTGCACTACTTAAAACCGTCGGTGTTTCCTATAAGCCAAGATGAGCTTGGCCACCCCAAAGCTCCTTGCCTGTACCATGGACCAGGAGCACTCTGTTCAACCCCTCGCAAAGCTCTTCACAGTACACCATGTAGCGATCGGGTTCCATGCCCTTGTAATGGTCTGGAAGGTTGATGAGAATTAGTTGTGCATCACGCGACTGCTCCACTATGATGTCGTTCAGCTTCTTCGGTGAGTAGCTTTGGCTAAATGACTCCCATGTCCTTCGCATTGGTTCGGGAATGTCTTCGGGTGCAGCCGGGTTGCCTCCTGGAGAGCCGGGATACAGCACGGAACCGTGGGTAGAGTTGTCATCGTCTGAATCGTCGCCCTGCACATCACCAACCTTTACTCAGGCTCCAAAAACAATAAGCGAGAGATCGTAGAATGAGTTCACTTTGTTGAACTAAGCAAAGGTTACGAATGTGCAAATCTCCATAAAGTGAAGGACACCAAAACCATTTTTACTTGATCCCGTCTCCCATATTGACCTCTACTACCAACAGCAATTCATCTATTCATACACTTGTTTGGCCTTCAAGAAGCAAGTTGGTTGCGTGTAAGCACGACATTGCTAAATGTCTGTGGCCACTGATCTATGAATGGGATTGAGGACTGTTCCTTCAATTGTGGTCTACAACGGCCCACTTTGAATAATTGCAGGCCTAAAGAAATCATAGTAATTGCAAAAAAAACGACTCGGTACCCAATGTGATCTCTTCACAGTTCTATGGGAATCTCCCAATGTAAGCACGCTCAAGGAAGAGAGAATAGGGATGTGCTGTCTTACCTCGTCACTCCCGTCGTCGGAGTCATGTGCAGAATTGCCATCATCGACCACAATCTCCACAGACTCCTGTGCGTCCTCGCCGCCATCAGCCCATTGGGTYTTCTTCTTCGCCTTGCGGCGTGGAGTCGTGACCGGTTCTAGAGTGGAAGTCGAAGCAGCAGCATTTACGGCGAGTTCATCACTCCTCGGTTTCCGCTTCGAAGGCGTAGGGGTGACGGGAGCACTCCGGGGTGGAGAGACCGGAAGAATCGACGGTATCATTACACTTGAACGTTGTGATCGAGAGGAAGTTAATACCACATCGTCGAAATGGSTTGGAGAGGATTTCCCTTCGTTAGGACCTGAATAACATCAATRAAAAGACATCTAGAGTTAACATGAGTCAAAATTACCAAGTCCTAATAAATCAATAAAGAAAAAAAAAGACTGCTCTGCAATTGAAGATGATGAGGCAAGTCTTACTTCCTGAATGTCGTCTTTCCCGACGCGAATGGGAACTCAAATGCTGAATTCCTTGGATGCCAGTCAGGTGAAACGTTGGCAGACCTTTGTCCTTRGGTCTCTCTAATGACTTCGATYTCTCCCCCCCGAGYTTCGGAATCTCAGCACGTTTCTTTAAGGYGTCCGGGCTGATGGGGCCGATCGTCTTTCTGTGATAACACAAGGTGCAAAATTTCAARAGAATGACCTACTCAAATCTGCTTAAGATCAAACCAATTTCAGACTTTTTATCCTCTAAGGATTAACCGTGCGATGGACAAGAGGCGTGAAATTAAATGCACGGCCGAGAAGAGAGAATGAAACAGTATGRTCTTACCGATAGTTGGCAACCTCCTCAGCGAAAGCTCTGGCTTCTTCCACACGAATGGTGTAGTCAAATGTGTAGGGCGCCAAACACGACTCATCAAGCTCCAACACCAGAACCTCAGCCTTAATTCGGACGACTTCCAAGAGCCTCTCCAGATTCTTTTTCACCTCTTCTGAGTTATCGAGCTTCTCAGCGACAGTRTGCACACGAAGCTTGCATTTACGCCAAATCTTGTGCTGTTGCAGAAGATGGGCCAGAAGCAAGAGCAACCCTCCGTCGTGGACAATCCACCAAACGTCAATTACTCCCTCTTGGAACTCCTCTTTACCAGGAAACCTGTCCAAGTGCATGCACAAGAGAACAGCCTTGTCTACCGCGCGGCATTCTGTTAAAGTCTCCAATAAAATCTGCATGGACACAAACATACAAGTGTGCAGAAAATTTAGAGCATGCTCCATACGCACTGATGAAACATTCAATAACGAACGAGCTTCTGAATGGCATCAGTAGCTACCTCAGCATTGTCTTCATGGCCCTCTTCTCTCCACTTKGTAGGCCAACCCAGAACTACTGTGTTAGGCTCCAAGCTTCCCAATCCTGATGACTGAATGGCATAAGTCTTGCCTTCGCGGTACGAATTTGCACACAAGACTCTTCCAAAGCCTGTTACTTTTGCCTCTGACATTCTATTTTCAAGCTCGACCTGGGGAAAAAACATAGAAGAAAAACTTGTCAGTAAGAAGAGATAATTATTTGCCATTATCTCCAACCCAATTTAATAACACGAGAAATGGGTAGATTGAAGGCTTAAAGACGTTACAAGGCTAATGAACAGGAAGTGATTACTGCCTTGCTGCATGGAAATACCTTTTCGCCTGCTGCCTGAGCCGTCATCTCCTCCAATTTACCCTCCAGAATGACAGTCACAACGCACAGCCCTTGCCCCTATTATTTCCCACAGAAACATAATGAGCCCAGAGTGTTCGGTATGTGTAAATTGCTCATACAGAAATACTCTTACTTTCCACAGAAATACTCTTATTTTCACACCGAAAAATCCGCAACAAGTAATTAAGCTAGAAAACACACCTTCTTGAGCTGGGAAGTGAAGCAGAGAAACTCATGATCAGCGTGCCCACTGTGGGTCCATGAGGATCGAGGCTTGGAAAGACACAGGAGCTGAGGTCGCCAATTGACAGTATAGCGAGCTTCCTCTCCAACAGAGAGAATCCCCCGCACGGCTATTTGAAGACAAAGCCCACCTAAGCCTGTTCCCCAGTTGACTTCCACCTGCAAAAGTAGTGTTTCAGTGCAGTTTCTCTTCATCCTCGGTCCCAAGCAGTAAAAACTGAGCCCTAAACCCTACATATGACGAATGAAATTCATATTACAAGCAACCGGACAAAGCAAACCTCTAGAGGACCAAGGATCCGTGGTTCTAAGTTGATCAATTTGATTGATCATAGATTGAAAAGTACAATTCAGAGAGGGTCAAACATTACATCACTAAAATCGATGAAGAACATTGTTGGAATATCTGGTTCCGACATTCGTCAAAATTCAGGGGTAAGAAGAAAGATGTACCTGGCGGAAGTCAATGTAGAGGTAGACAAAGACAAGGAAGACCATCGCCACCAAAGCCCAGTACCACACGATGACGAAATTCATCGCTGCACAAGCCAAAAATCCTACAAGAGCAGCACTCCAGTGATAGTACCTCCACTTCGGCCTCCAACTGTAAAAGAGAAGAACACAGTAAACGAAGACANCAAGGCTAATGAACAGGAAGTGATTACTGCCTTGCTGCATGGAAATACCTTTTCGCCTGCTGCCTGAGCCGTCATCTCCTCCAATTTACCCTCCAGAATGACAGTCACAACGCACAGCCCTTGCCCCTATCATTTCCCACAGAAACATAATGAGCCCAGAGTGTTCGGTATGTGTAAATTGCTCATACAGAAATACTCTTACTTTCCACAGAAATACTCTTATTTTCACACCGAAAAATCCGCAACAAGTAATTAAGCTAGAAAACACACCTTCTTGAGCTGGGAAGTGAAGCAGAGAAACTCATGATCAGCGTGCCCACTGTGGGTCCATGAGGATCGAGGCTTGGAAAGACACAGGAGCTGAGGTCGCCAATTGACAGTATAGCGAGCTTCCTCTCCAACAGAGAGAATCCCCCGCACGGCTATTTGAAGACAAAGCCCACCTAAGCCTGTTCCCCAGTTGACTTCCACCTGCAAAAGTAGTGTTTCAGTGCAGTTTCTCTTCATCCTCGGTCCCAAGCAGTAAAAACTGAGCCCTAAACCCTACATATGACGAATGAAATTCATATTACAAGCAACCGGACAAAGCAAACCTCTAGAGGACCAAGGATCCGTGGTTCTAAGTTGATCAATTTGATTGATCATAGATTGAAAAGTACAATTCAGAGAGGGTCAAACATTACATCACTAAAATCGATGAAGAACATTGTTGGAATATCTGGTTCCGACATTCGTCAAAATTCAGGGGTAAGAAGAAAGATGTACCTGGCGGAAGTCAATGTAGAGGTAGACAAAGACAAGGAAGACCATCGCCACCAAAGCCCAGTACCACACGATGACGAAATTCATCGCTGCACAAGCCAAAAATCCTACAAGAGCAGCACTCCAGTGATAGTACCTCCACTTCGGCCTCCAACTGTAAAAGAGAAGAACACAGTAAACGAAGACACGTGTCAATCAAGTGACCAGACAGTTCATGGCAAACTTGGTTGAAAATGCAATTGAAGTGATGAGAAGTTGAGAACGTGTTGTCTCGGGTAGATACATATGGATACGACGTAAGTCATTTAAAATGTCATAAATTCACAGGRTTCTAGTGGTCACGCATGYRTTGCAGATATAATGCTCTYCGAATGAACTCTTACCTTGGCGCATTGACAGCGGAAAGAACCAAGCAGGAGAGATTGAGAGCTGAGTAACAAGTYAGGAAACAGATGGAGACGAGTGGCGCCACAGCATCCAAACTTCCAATCATAGCGAAAACAAGGCAAAGTGTGGTGGTCGCCATCAAAGCTCTCCGAGGCTCCCCTTGCTTCGAAACCGTCGCAAAAGGTCCCAAAAACGGCACCACTCCATCAGCCGCAATCGCCTACATGCAACAGATACTCCAACTCATTAATCACATCAAGAAACAGTATCCAACACATTTCAAGCACACAAGAAAACCACGACGATTATGGCTTCCAAGTACGATATTCATCCAGGGAAGCTTATCTCCAGTGAGCTCTAAACGCACACTCCTACATATAGGTTTAAGTGCTTGGAGAGTATCCTCTCTAGCTTAGAATGAGAGCAAAAATCCTACCTGAAGCAGACGAGGCGAGACGATGATGCACTGCATGGCTTGCGCAACGGACGCAATGATAATCCCGAGCTCGGTGAGAATCGCCACCGGGTACGCCACTTCTCTCACGACGTCCAGCATGGCATGTTCTCCTCCGCCGGTGTTTCCCAGAAGATAGTCTCGCTGCGCCACCGCGGCCCACAAACCCATGTAAGACATATACATGCAGAAGCTCAGCACCACCGCTCCCAACGTCCCTTGCGGAATCGACTTCTCCGGTCGCCGAAGATTGGTCGCACGRTCTGCTCCACTGCAACCAAAATTCAAACCATCTCAGACACCCTTCCAAAACAAACTTTGCCATGGATATGAAAAATATCTTCGCTTCCTAACTCAGCGTCAATTTGAACGGTTTTCCAACGTTTTCCAATTACATCTGAGAAGTTACGGCTCAAGAACGTAGGATGTTGAAAAAGGAAAGGAGAAAAACTCAAAACTAGCAGTTCAAGAGCACAGGAATGATGAGAAAAGAACAGAGCCCCGAACACTCGGATCAGAGATATTCGAAAGTTTTTTCTAACAATGCCCCCCGCCTGAACCAATTTGGGCGCCACTGTGGCGCCATCCGAAACGTTTGAATTTAAATTGGAAACGGAAACTGGTGCCATGGGCGGAGTACCTGAGGATACCAGTGAAGCAAGGGAAGAAGAGCGACACCGCCGTGGAGAAAGATTTTCCAGCAGGGTAGCCGGGGCTCCAATTGCCCTTGAAGGTCGTCCACGACAGCCCCGTGAGAGATGGCGGGTGCACCCCTCGSGGAGCTTTACCCAGACCCATGTAGAACGACAACATGGTGTACAGCACGACGGCGAAGAAAATGAGACCTAATTTCGACACGAATTTGATTCCGAAAAACACCTGCAAACACCTCAAGAGAACAAAAATCAAATTTCAAAAACTCACAATCAAGAATTCGGTCAAAAACGCATATCACAATTCGCGAAGGCTCAAAAACAAAGAACAATGCACTAACAAGAGCTTGAACGAAATCCTTACCAAGATACCGAGCACGAGTAAGATGCACGCGCCTATAATTCGATTTGCCGAAACGAAGTCGAGCGCCGGAAAGGTGAAGACAATCATCTCCACCGACCCGAGACACTGCCATCAAAAAACAAACCATCAAATAAACTTAGTACGGTCCGAAACCATAAACCTTCGATAAATCCTGAGAATATAGCGACTGGGGATGGCGCCGGTACCTCTAAAACCGCCAGCAACGACACGCCGATGTAGTACAACAATCCCACAGCGCCCCCGAGCTTCGGTCCCAACGCGCGCGAGATGAGATAACTGTCAGGAATTTCGCAAACAAAGTGAGAAAAAACTTAATTAACTTCGGGAATGCACCATGCATGGATAATTTCCCGGTGTGAATTCAGCCCGAAACGCTCGACACGTGACGCAGCCGGGATTGTTCACATGGGAAGGGAGGGTAGTACTGCGAAGGATTGCACGGAACTGGAGGGGCAGGTCTAGTAGCTAGAGAGTCATGAAGACGACGAAGAGACTTACTATGTTCCCCCTTGCTCGATTTTCCCATTGGTCGCAATGGCGCTCAACGACATGGTGGTGAGCATGGCGCACAGGAACGAGATGAAGACGATGAGAAACGTCTGCCACACGCCCGCGCTTCCCACGATGTAGAAAAACCGCAAGAAAATCAGCACACCTGCACAATCGTACACACTTGCACAATCAGTGACAACACAACACCAATTGCAGCACTATGAGCGAAATTCCACCAAACAGGACAAAACACCACCCCTGCACACAATTGCAACACTCACAGACGTAAATCACTGATCAAACACTGTAGTGCAAAAAATCACGRGAACAGGAACAATCTCCGCAACAGRGGARGTGACGCACCCCACATATTCTCGCAAGTCGGGATAAGCACGCCGGTGTAGGTCCCAAGCCCACCAGCACCAGTGCYGTGCCCACCCCCACGCAACTTATGCAACACATTGTACCACAATCGCTGTCCGCTAGCAGCCGCGCCTTTCTTCACACTCGCGCGAGCGCCTGCTAGCGACTCCGAAGACGACAGGCGCGCCGCCACGCGGGTCGGGAGACAAGGACATCCTCCTGTTGGCATCCCTCCATTCGCCTCCATCTCCTCTGCAGTCCTTAACACTGCCATCTCTCGATCAACCTAAATACCCTCCAATCTACACCCAATTCTCACCAATCCACACCCAATTCTCAACAATTCTCACACTAAACTCTCAAAACACGTGCTCAACCCATGGATCCTGACTTCCGTCACTCCCAAACTCCACCCTCTCTCTCTCTCTCTCCAGCTCTCCCTCACGAAATGATCGAATCCTCCCCCTGCCTCTCCCTTAATACCCGACGCATGCAAGTCCTGGACCCAAGCTCGTTCGCGACGATGACGGATAACCGGTGGCGGAGAATCGCAGTGTAAGAATAATCCTCAAAAAGCGCACGCAGCTCCAGCTAAACCCCCCTTTCAATTAACGTACATTAATCAAAGGCAAGCGTTTCTCCGTCCGCCGCAGCGTGATTACCCCTCTCCCTCCCTCCCTCCCCGACTCTCTCTCTCTCTCTCTTTCTCTTCCTCCACCGTCACTTCTCAGTAAGCTAGTGGGTCATCAATTGCTGCGACCGAGTGCATGTGGGGAGCAGGAAACGAGGACGACGACTGAAGACTTGTCAATGTCAATTTGCGCCTGTTAATGTCTCTCTCTCTATATATGTATATGATCAATATGAAAATTATATAATGCACGCTATAATTATCTATTTAGTAGCATCTACGATCTAAGATTCCTTCTCCAGGTGGGTGTGTCCGAGGCGGCGGAATGGTCAAGGAGGTGATACTGGGAGTCCCTGATTTGTTGTTGCTGTTGTTGTTATTGTTTGTTGTGGTTTGTTGTTGTGGTGTCTGCGTTGAGTCTTACTATCCGGTGGCGGAGTCCGCAGCATGTGGGAAATGAGGCTGCTGGCGGCTCRGGGAAAGAGCTCACCGGGCTTTACACGCAGTGCGCCATCATGAAGGGCTAAGTTAAGCTTATTACAGTAGATTGTGTTGGAGTGTAGAGACTGCGGACTGCGGAGACTGGCTCACTGGCTGAGGTCGAAAAGCTTGAAGCTTAAAATAAATAAATAAATAAAATTTTAAAAAAAATTAAAAAAATTAAAAAATTAAAAAATATTGAAGCTTCGCTTAGGCTGCAGTGGAAGGAATGTGGGGGCTGATGAGAGAGGCTCCGGGAGGGGGGGGGGCAGGCACGCCAGAGATATTTGTAGCACTTGACGTGGTGAGGGGCTTAATAATGGCAAGGGGTTTTCGGTTCTTTTAGCCACAATTTGGGTTTAAAAGGAATTTTCTTTTTAGAAGACTACGGAAGACTAAAGTGCCAGATTTGCACCATTTCAAAACAAATGTCTACTTTTCTCCAGATAAAAGTAAATCCCTTTTCTGTTCGAAATTTTTCATTTCTATTAAAGGTATTAAAGGTAACTATGGACGAAATTGCAAACTTGGATGAAGAAGTGCATGAATTTGATGGAAAAGTGTTTTTGGGTCCAAAAGATTGATATATGAAGAAATAAAATGCTTCACCAAATTTTAAGTGATTGCCATTTTGGCACTTGTTCAAAAAAAAAAAGGGGGGTTGACCATCTAAAGTATTGCTAATGCATTACAAATCCTAAACCGCCATCTTCACTCTATGTACATCTCCAAAATCAATTATGTACCTCTATTAGAAGAAATTGTTTGAAACTAAATTTTGCACCTTCAAAATTTTTGCGTACAGTATTCAAATGTTGCTTTCATTGGTGGGTTGGAACCTCCTTTCACTTATCAACAAGAAACTATAAATTTTGACTAGTCTAATAACAGTAATTAGGTACAATAACAAAAAGCGGTAGTTGGTAGATACCCGCATTAAATGGTCCCTCAAATGGTTGTGCCTAGAGTGTCAGTTTGAAGTGCTCATAAGTTTTGACAAGAAATGAGGTCCTCCACCCCTTGCTACCAAGCGCACCACTTCTAAGGGCCCCGCTAGCTACCGTGCTTTGTGGGCTCTCTTCGGCGAGTCCTTCAAAAGAAAAAGACAAGAAAAAATTAATTGCCATAATTGCACATTGACTCTCTTTCATTGTAGAAATATTCCTCTTGCCTTCAATCCATCTCCATGTTGTGGAATGAGGTGTCTTAGCCTTGAATTGCACCATAGGATTTCCCTGCATGCCTCAAACACCAATCAATTTGAAGGGCCATAATTTTAAAGATTATAGACACCTAAGAATTAATTAAATGTTTATTGATGTCTTATAAAAAAAATAGGCAACCAAAAAAATATATATCAAAATTTGACAATTTAAAACTTCAATTAACCCATTAAGGACTAGTCAACCACTTGCTTATCAAAATTAAAACTTTTTCAATGGTAGCCAAAGTTTTAGAATGAATTTGGATACAAACAAAAAAGGACCAAGTGTAGGAATTTTGAACCAATTGCATTGAGAAAAGAATTAGGACAATATGTGTTTACATGTGTTTTAGGGATTGAAAAAACTAGCAAAATATGGGCTTAAAATAAGAATATCATCTAACTAGGGAACCTTCAATTGCCACAAAAATTTGTCCGGAGACCCAATTATTCATGCCAATTCCATTGGTACGTACAATCAAACGCCTAAAATGCATCACGGTTTGGTATTTTTTTTCCATGTTTAGCTTGGGACTAAAAAACATCTTGCTTGCCTCCACAATTGACCATGGGACTTTATGGGTTTAAAATAAGTTAGGCATTCGATCATCCAAATTGTTTTTACAATTGTTGGATGGTTGTTGCCACTCTCATCTAAGGCGGTTGCATTCACCTAATCCCTAAATTCTCTACCTTGTGAGTTAGAGACTTGTGTGTGAGAAATGTGTTTTATTTGTGAAAGATTTGTGCTTTAGAATTGTCGAAATTGCATAGCAAAACTCTTTGCAATGTATATTTACAATTATTGAAGAAGAAAGGCAAGATTACGTGAAGTGAGTTGAATTTCTATGACTTATGTGGAGCAAATTTCTATATTTTTAGTTTTTCATTTTTCATTTTTCATTTTTGGGAAAAATCTAGGTCACTAATTTTCCAAAAATTTAGGCTCCCATTCAATTGATTATTATTTAATTAAGTTGCTAGGGATCTRTGGTACATTTAGAATTAACCCTTAAAAGACGTTTCATGTCCGGGCTTGGTCAAACGTCATTAGATATCTACATTAACCCCTAAAGGTCTTTGATTATGCCTTCACCAAAAACGCTCCAAAACTGCCATTTCTAAAGCAAGTACCAAATTTTAGAAAAAAAACATATATGGACAAATGTAACCATAGGATCTTGTATAAAAATACTTTGGGAAGATATTGAAAAAATTTCAGATTTTTTCACCATGTGGATTGCAAGATATCTGTGTTTAAAGTGACAAAAATCCTTTTTTGAGCCCTTGCGAAAATCCGGGCAGCTGCACTTCAAAAAGCCACATTTGTATGAAAAAATGTCCAAAATGGTTGTTGATATTTGGGTTCATTCTTTAGGTTAAATTGGCAACACTCTTGAAAATTTTCAATTTATTTGGAATTGTACAACATGTAGGAAAATAATAGTAAGYAGAAAGAAATAGAGAATGATTCAAAATACTAAATTGTTAACAATTTATTTATGAAATTGAAAATTGCCAATCCCAATGGTTGAAATGTTGTAATAAACAATCYDCACCCARTAWTTTKMTTTTTTTTCAAAATTAYTKAAAAATGAGTTAAATAAAGGACTTCAAAGTTTATTTTAGTGTAGAGATTCCATGATTGCCCGCAAACAAAAACTCTTCATAATTTTTGATTCGTTGATTAAAATGGAGCAATTCAAAGCTTCTCATGTACATATAGTTGTAGATAATCATTTTCAAATTTTTAATTCTGAAAAAAGTCATTTTTTCAAACCTGCCTGGACTGCCCAGAGATCAAAGAAAAGTACATATATTGCAATAACTTTTTAACCATGTGGTCAAAAGTCATGAAAGTTGTTGGGCCTTAAAGCTACTCCTCGGACACATGGTGTATGAAAATTTCAAAGAAAAAAACTATAAACTCCATTTATAGTGAGCTGCCCAAAATCGCTATGTTGCCAAAAAACGCAGTTTGGTCCTTTAGGGGTTAAAATACAAATTTAAAAAATTTGATATTTTTCACATGTATTGATATGTGCCTCGAATTTAATTTCACTTTATCGTAATTTAAAACATCAAATTGAATTTTATATGATTGAAAAAAATCCTTGTAAAAATCATAGTAATTATAATAATGCTTGAAATGGTATAAAACTTTAAAGAAAAATCTAAATAATAGTATCAAACAACATAGTGTAATTGATGTTCTCTTTGAGAGCACACCAAGAAATTCAATAGAAAAGTTGAAAAGTGGTTTATTTTGAGCTGTCAAGATGCTATCTTCAAAATATCACAAAATTCACAATTTTAATAATTTTGGAAAAACTCAAATAGAATTAAAAATATATTATTGGAGCTACATTTTCTTAGATACCCTTCAAAACATTTAAAATCAAGAAACATGTGAAAATTTAGATTTTGACTTTCAAACTGCTCGAGGGATTTGCAATGTCCTTTAACCCCTAAAAGACCGAGGCATACTCTAGGCAGAAATTGTCAAAAACTGCCTTTTTTTAGAGCAGCAAGAAAAAAATGATAAAGAAATTTTTTTTCAAAATTTAACTGTAGAAATTTGTACTAGACTTCTTTGAAAAGCAGTGGAAATAATTTTAGACAATTTGACCGCACGGATTGAAAGATTATACCGAGATTTTTTGCATATGTTGAACGGATACGTGGTCCTTTAGGGTCTAAGGGTTAAAAATCAATTGATTAATTATAAACGCAACTTGTTTTTGATAAGCTTCAATTTGCTCTTGGTCTAGAATAACAAATTTATTTAGCAATTTGATAAGCTTCAGTCTGCTTTAGCTATGAATTGATGAGTGCAATTAGTAATTTGATATATTTGATATATTTGATATTAACCCTCAAAGAATGTTGAGGTCGAAAAATGGCCAATGCATGACTTTATTGTTCACAATTGAAACAAAGAATGCATCTATTAAGTCAATAATCAAAGACTTTTGGGTGACAAACTTGGTCATGGGGATGGTGTGCTTTAACCCTCACCACCCAAGCGGACCAAATGTGTTCTCACATATACAGGCAGTTAAATCCAAATTGTTGTAATATTTGCATTCGATGTCCAAAATAATTTAACAAAACTTGTTGGAAAATTTATTCTCTCACCTCTAATTCATGAGGTAAAACTTTCAAATCAATCCAAGATGTTTTAATATTTTGAAAGTTGTTCGAAGTTCACAGGTTCAATTTGAATTCACCAAATTGCATTTTGATGGTTGAAACTTCAATGCCTTACATTTTTTTCATCCAATAGTTTTTTCAATAAAATTTGTTGAATTGTTTTTCCCTTTAAGTCTTGTTATTGTGGTAAAATTTTCATGTCAATCAAGGTTGTTTAGAATGTTTGGAAGCAATTTGAAGTTCAAAAATCTAGACATTTTTGGATTACGGTGAACTTTGGTGGCTTATTTCTTCTTCATACATTGTCCATTTCAATACTTTTTAAGAAAAGTTGTGAATACTATTCTAATTTATGTGGTTAAAATTCCATATCAATCCAAGAAGTTACACTACAAGAGAAAGAGGTGTTTTAAGTAGTGTCCTAGACATCATGTCTTTTAAGTAACGTCTTTTAATTAAGGTTTTAAGTAAAATTTTACTAAAAAGACTGTCCTTTCAGCAAAATTTTACTTAAAACCTTACTTAAAAGACGTTACTTAAAAGACATGATGTTTAGGACACTACTTAAAACACCCCTTTCTCTTGTAGTGTTATAAGGGACTGAGAAGCATTTAGTAGACGGAGGTTTAGCCATAGATGTGTCTTTTGCAAGCATTTTTTTTTACATTTCAAAGTCATTTTGCAAACAGAATGAGTCAATTGAATGATATTTTTGTAACGCCAATGTATTTGAATACTAATTTAGAATCACTTTGTAGTTTTAATTTTTTTCATTTAAGTAGGTTTATAAATCAAATTTCAACTCTAAATGTGTTTCTAGGAAAATTTCATCATCTTTTTTCAATACTAAAATATTATAATCTTGCAATCTATGCAACCAAATCACTCCAAATTTGATTCATGTTATCTATATCATACACACATGTACACTTGTAGCTCTTGAAAAGAAATGATGCAATTTTAAACCTCAAAAGGCCTTGGGCTTGAGGGTTAACTAAGGCAATTATCCCCCATAGGACAAGTATGCTTTTTTTTGGCTTCATAGCAATTTTGGACAAGTTTACAAGTGTAACTAGAGATTTCCATATTTTTTGCCCACATTTTAATAAAAGGTGGAGATGAGGAATATCATTCATATGCACTAAATTTCATGACATTTGAAAATATGAAGCAAAAGTTATGGCCTAATATGATACTCCGTACTTTTCTTTTTTGTAAATGGGCAATCTACGCATATTAGAAAAAATCGATTTTTTCAAAATCAAAAATTTGAAATGGTTTTCTAAAGTTTTATATACTTGGATAGCTTCGAATCATTCCATTTTGATCAATGAGTCAAAAGTTATGAGGATTTTTTGTTTGCAGATAGTTACGGATTTTCTACTCTAAATTAAACTTTAAAGTCCTTTATCTAACTCAATTTTTTCAATATGTTTGAAAAAACCCATAGGATGTAGATTGTTTATTACAACATTGCAACCATTGGGATTGGCATTTTTCAATTCCATAATTAAATTCATAACAATTTAGTATTTTGAATCATTCTCTACTACTGTCTCCTTACTATTTTTTTCCTATATATGTTGTACAATTCCAAATGATTTGAAATTTTTCAAGCATGTGGCCAACTTGTCTAGGAAAAAGATTCCAAAAAAACACCACCAATTTGGACATTTTTTCACAGAAACGTGAGCTTGTGAAGTGTAGCTGCCATGCTTTTTTCAAGGCTAAAAAGATGATTTCAATGAATTTGAATACAAATATCATGCAATCCTCGAGGTGGAAATTTCTGAAAGTTTTACCGAATGTTCTTAAGCTAGTATACAACATTGAATAGGGGTATTAAGGGGACCCATACTAGTTAATTGACATTTCATACTAAATAAATTTCTACCTTTGTTGTACATCAACAGTGAGTGAAGTGTCCTAGGGTTGTACATCATGTTGGGTGAATGCAAGAAAGACCGGTCCTATTTTGCGTCACACTTGCAATGACAAAGTTGTCATGTGCTATAACTTTTGAAGCATGAATCCAATCAACTTGAAATTTTTATTGGAGATGTCTAACTTGATAGTAATTAGATCCCTTATTTTTTAGAAATTAAAAAAAATCATTTTATATTTAAATTTTGATTTAGCTAATTTGTCACACTTTGTGGTTTAGGGGTTTTTAGTACTGGGGAGTATCCAAAATTAATAATCTAGAGACAAAATTTCTATGGTCTATTCCCACACTAAGCATGCATGTATCTACCAAAGGGAATTTCAAAAAACGTTATTTTATTTCTTCTACGTAGGTGCAAACAGGGCTCCTTTGCGTGCGCACTTTTGAACAAACAAGATGGTTTTAAGATCATTCTTTTAGTGAAATCTCTTCACCATGAAGTCTTTCCAAATTGACAATTTTTAATTTTTTTTTCAAATTGTTTTCCCTATTTTTTAAAATTAAAAAATCAAAGTACCTATTTTCATGAGATTTTTCACTTTTCTAGTTCTCCTACTTAGAGAATTTTTCTATACTTTTCCTTCCTAGGGTACCTTCTTCTTGAAGGAATATGCATTCAACATGTTTTTCTAATTTTTTTCTAATTTTTTTTCTAATTATACAGTACTCTTGACAAAATCAGCAGTACTGTGCAAAATGCTACCAAAATTGGTCGGTCTTTCTTGCAATGACCTTGTTTAGAACATCTATAGTTTCCCAAATTAAGTCCCCTTAATTGTTTGGTCCTCTTAATACCTCTATTCAATGTACAAGATCCTCTAGCTACATGTGTCAAATAAAGTTTTTTTTCAAAAATTTGGTACTTGTACTAAAAGTAGTAGTTTTGGAGGAGTTTTGGTGAAATCATAGTCATGGAACTTTAGTGGTTGAGCTTATGTTTGCTTTAGCGCAAAATTAATCAATACGTATTGATATGATTAACTACTAAATGTCTTGATTCATCTCTAAAATTGATTGTTTGAGAGAAATAATTATAAAGTGTTATTTGAAAGCATATACTGGAATTGATATACAAATAAAAGTTGTAGATTAAGAGTTGTAGATTCCATCTTTATAGTTAGATTCACCAATGCTATCACCAATATTTTTTCTAAATTTTAGAAGGAATATTTCAAAATTCCTTCAAATTTTGATAATAAGTAAAATTTGATTATTTTTGGAGTAAAATTTATTGGAAGGGATTTGAAATGAGATTCTCTTGACATGGTGATTTTTTGAAATTTTTGTGCTCTTAATATCTTTGACCTCATTTTGGCAAATTCACTTTTGAACTAAAGTCAATGCAATTTTTGCTTGGTCAACCACTTGACATAGTTGCACATTGGTAATTTGTTTATAAATATGTACTCTAGTAACACCAAATCCAACCCTCAGATAGAATAACAACAATTAGATACAGTATCTCCACAAATTAAAAGAACATTCATCCAAGTAGTTAGGACGATGATACTTCAATTTCAATTTTTCCATTGTTGAGAAAATGGAGGTAGGAGCGCTGCAGCTTGTTTTAGCACAATATTATTAATTAGTAGGCATTGATATGATTGATTGTGCTATGTGAAAATTGACTTAAGTTAACATGTACTCAGTATGGTAGACTACTCTTAAAGCGACCATTTAAGAGCTGATTGCGTTTTCAGGGAAGATAAACTTCTTAAAACAATTTTCAGTAAATTTTCATAGGAAAAAAAAGGAATTGACATCTAATCCAAGTGGTTTCATATTTTTAGGACCTTCATGGAATTAGTTACAAAATTTTGAAGTTGTAATGCAATGGTCACTAAAAGCGACCACCTCCTGAAATGTACATTGCTAGTACATTGAAGAAAGCAAAATGTACCTCTGTATCATTATCTCTTTTAGAGCATGGGCGCTTCAAGAGTAGACCTTAGTACCAGTAATTAGGAGATGATGGGTATTGAGTGCTAAGGTAAATGAACCCAATACCAACAGTTGACCTAATACCACTCAAATGTAGGACTCTTGTTGATTTGAGAATGAGAATCTATGACTTCAGTACATACCTTAACTTCATATGAAGTGAAGTTAAGGCATGTATCATTGTCATAAATTCTCACTCTAGAATCAATGAGAGCCCTACATTTGGGTGGTATTAGGTCAATGGTTGGTATTGGGTTCGCCTACCTTAGATGGGTTTGAGAAGGACTAGGCACTCACTAAACCTAACTCAAGTTACTACTATGTTATGTGTCATTGTCTGAATATAACTAGAGGGGTTAAGAGGTAAGTGCAATAGAGTCTTTCATTTTAATACAGGGGCATTTGTCGTATGCCGATTGTTTGTAGTGGTGAGAATTCCTTGGCTTGGCTTGGGGCGATGGAAGTTCGTCCCAGTCTGTGGGGGACTCCATTCCCCAAGAAAGCCATCATACATATTTGTGATAAGTTTGGGATCTAGCACATTCCATCCTCGACCGTCCCAAACTATTTTTTATTGAGTTCGAATATGTTAAAAGGAACTTGCCCCCATGTGGTACACAAAAGACAAGGTACTGACTAAATAACCTATTCAAGTCTCTGCAATGCCAAGGAGGCAGCCGGGCTTGGGACTTTTGGAGAAGCTCGGTCAAGGGCTTTCAGTTGCATTTAAAAGTCACCGAATCACGGACGCGCATTACTGTTACAGACAGCATAAAGTTGACATGGCCGGCACAGTTGTCATGTGGGGGACTCTTGGTGGACACCCTAAATTAAGCATATGGGCGGTGTGGAAATTGGGAGTGCAATACCTCACATGATGCTAAATTGGGGGCTCAGAATGGGGGGCTTATTACTACAGGAGAATTGGGGATGCTCAGCTGGACACTTGGGCAAGCATCATGCACTAATTTTGGGCAGGGGTGGACTGGCCCCCTCACTCGGCCACTCCAAGTAATTTTTGGGGTGCAAGTAAAAGTAAAAGTAAAAGAAAAAGCTCCCTATTGGGGGCTTATCAAATTACCTTGTACATACCTTCTGGCTAATTGGGGGCCTCTTATTGCAAATTTGAATTCAAAATTTTCAAATTTTACCATGCATGGAAAATAAAAAAATTCAGAGTTTTTCTGAGTGGCCGACAAAGGGGGTTAGTTCACCCCAGTGTGATTTTGGACACTAGTGGAAGTGACAATGGACGGCCAAGGAGGATTCATAACATTGCTAAACCAGCAAAGTCCACCCCCCAGGTGGAGATATAATACCCTCTTGGATCCCTGCGGGATGACTTCAATTTAACCCCTAAAGGACCAACATGCGTTTTTTTGGCAACATAGAAATTTTGGGCAGGTACATGTGACTAGAGATTTGCATCTTTTGGGCTGAAATTATAATAGAATGTGGGGACAAGGAATACCTTTCATATGCACAAATTTCATGACATTCAGAAATATGAGTCAAAAGTTATTGCATAATATGTTGTTTGTTTCTCAACTCGGGCAATCCGGGCAGACCTGGAAAAATCACTTTTTTAAGAAATAAAAATTTGAAATTTGTTCTTCAGATTTATATGTACTCAAAAAGTTTGAATTATTGCATTTCAATGGTTGAGATGAAAGTTACGAGGCTTTTTAGTTTGCGGGCAGTTATGGAATCCCTACACCAAAAAACACTTTGAAGTCCTTTATTTTACTGAAATTTCAATATTTTTGAAAAAAATAATGCTATTGGATGTAGATTGATTATCACAACAATTCAACCATTTGGATTGGATTTTTTTAATTTTATAACTAATTTATTAACAATTTAGTATTTTGAATCATTCTCTACTTCTTTCTATTTACTATTTTTTTCCTATATGTTGTAAAACTCCAAATGATCTGAAAATTTTCATGTATGTAGCCAACTTGCCCTGAAGAATGATTTCAAAGGAGCACAATCATTTTGGACATTTTTTCATAATGATCTGATCTTGTGAAGTGCAGCTGCCCGGTTTTTTATAAGGCCAAAAAAACGATTTTTGCACTTCAAATGCAAATATCTTGCAATCTACATGGTGAAAATTTTTGAATTTTTTTTCACATATTTTCAAACTAGATTACTACAAGATCCTACGGTTACATGTGTCAAAAAGGATGTTTTTCAAAAATTTGGTACTTGTACTAGAAATGGCAATTTTGAAGCATTTTTGGTGAGAACATAGTCAAGGAACTTTAGGGGTTAAATTATGATTTAGCATTAATTCTCTACACTGCTTTGTCAAAGTGACACATTTTCATTGGCAGAGGGGCTCCCCATTTGAGGGGAGCAAAAGGGCGGCAACTGGCACTGGTGAATAATGTTATGTTGACCCCCTTGTTGCCCCGTTTTTAATCCCTAGAGAGAACACTGCATATTTTTTATTGGCCACACGTGATAAAATTTGCAAATTCTAAATTATATTTGCAATCAAAGGCGCCAAATTTGATGTGGGAGGTGAAAAAATACAAAATTGGAGCGGCACAAAATAGAGGGAAATTTTTACATTTATCTTTTGGTGGAGCAATAAGACGGTTAATTTGCCCAGCCACCTATATCCAAGAGTGAGTGTGGACATACCAAATTAACCCCTTAAGTTCCATGATTATGCTTTCACCAAAAACGCTCCAAAACTACCATTTTTGGTATAATTACCAAATTTTTGAAAAATTACATGTTTGGACACATGTAACCGTAGGATCTTGTAGTATGCTGGCTTGAAAAGATGTGGAAAAACTTCAGAAATCTCCACCGTATAGATTGCAAGATACCAGGGTTTCAATTGACAAAAATCCTTTTTTTGATCCTACAAAAAAATAATTCACTGCAACTACACTTCACAAGGTCACATTTGCATTAAATAATGTCCCAAATTGTGGTGCTTCTTCATATTTGTTCTTTAAGGCAAGTTGGCTACATGCTTGAAAATTTTCAAATCATTTGAAATTGTACAACATATAGGAAAAACTAGTAAATAGAAAAAAATAGAAAATGATTTAAAATATTATATTGTCAAGAATTTTCTTATGGAATTGAAAAATGTCAATCCCAATGGTTGCAATGTTGTGATAAACAATCTACTTCCTATGATTTTGTTTTTTTCCAAAAATAATGAAAATTGAGTTAAATACATGACTTCAATTTTATTTTAGAATAGGGAATCCATAATTGCCCGCAAACTTAAACTCCTCATAACTTTTATCTCATTAATCAAAATGGAATGATTCAAAGCTTTTCACGTATTTATGAATCTATTGAATCATTTTTTTTTTTTTAAAATCAGTCTTCAAAAAGTGATTTTTTCTCATCTGCCTAGATTGTCCGCTTGGTAAAAAAACTACATATCATACAATAATTTTGAACCACTTAGTCAAAAGTTATGAAAATTGTTGGGCCTGAAAGACATTCTTTGTCTACATGTGTCAAAATTTCAAAGAGAAAGAATAAAAACTTCATTCGTTGTGAGCTGCCTAAAATTTCTATGTTGTAAGGAAAGGCAGATTGGTCCTTTAGGGGTTAAATGACAAGTAACTTATGTAGTGAATTTTGCGAGTTTGTATTTAGTTCCAACCCTACCCCCCTAAGTACCCTTCCAAGGGCTGCTACTATGTGAGACTATAAGTGTGAGCCCATGAGCCCAAAAGACTATATACCTCAGGTATAGGTGTCTATATTATAGAAACTTTCTATAATTATAATACAACTACGTTATAGATACCTATATTATAGGTGCTTATACTATAAGCACCTTCAATGGTTGTAGGATATCTACTTATATATATGCTCAAGGCTCGCATGCTCACATTTTCATGCTCACATACAAGCATCGTTGATGCCCTACCCAAACCTTTTCAAGTGTGTTGTTATTATGAAAAAAGAGCATAGGCTTATAGTTAGCTCCAATGAAGGAATTTTTTTTTTTTTTTCAAAATCTAATCATATAGAGGTTTAAAGAGCTTTCTTATCAATACATGTAACAATTTTGAGAGCAAATTGCTTTAGGAGTTGTAAGATTATAAGCATAGAAATGTGYGTATTCTATTTTGAATATGTTGCCCCTCCTAACAATGTTTGAGATATTTGCACATAAGAGTTTTAGAGGATTGGAGGTGACATGAACAACTAAAAAGTGTATTAGCACACTAAAATGTGCTTCCCAAAACCTTAAGTTCAAATGAAGAGCTATCAAAGTCATTTCACAATTTAAAGAAATAAAGTATTTCTAGGTTAAGATCTCTTGCTAGAATAATCTCACCGTTGAGATTAGTGGGTTTCAATTCCATCTTAGAGTTATTCACAATTTAGTATTCCCTTCAATCTTGAACCTATTTTTACTTAACAATTTTTTAATGATTGAAAACTAAGTGTGTGTTTTTAGAATTTTTTTATTATACTTCAATTCAATTTTTCATCATACAAAAGTAGAAATTCAAAATCAATATCTACAACAAAAAAAAGTAGGTTAAGAGGTTACAAAAGCAAAAAATGTAGTTGAGCAAGTTGCAAAAAAACTTATTTTCCTCACTTTAAATGCAAATATCTTGAAATCTACTAGGTCAAAGTTTTTGAAATTTCTTCCATACATTCTTACACTAGTCTAATATAATATCCTATAGTTAGATTTCCAAAAAAAACATTTTTTTGCTTTTTGCTTTCTGCTTTAGAAATGGTGATTCTGAGTGGTTCTTGATGGAAAAAGGCCTTGGGACTTTAGGGGTTAGAAAATCAATTAACACTATCTAATGTGGTAGTCTCGCAATCGCATCAGATTGTTTACATGGCTGAGTTCACAAAATATCTACAAAGTTCCCATAGTCCGGGAACCCGAAGTCTCCTAAAGGCCTCAAAAATCATCTAATAATGTTCATCTTTAGAATTTTGTGTGAAAATCAAAGGTCTTGCACAATAGTTTGACCTCCAAAGAGCACTTTTAATTGGGTTTTTAATTAAAGCAATTCGAATCACATGGTACCTAAAAGGATGATTTCAATGCTCACCACCCCGTGTTCCTAGGATTAATCTCGTAATGTCATTGTAGGCACTAAGTGTCCAATGGATGACAAAGAATCCTTCTTGATGTTAAGATATATATTGAAGATATCTTGATGTTTTTCCTTAGAATTTGATACCCATTGAGTCTAAAAATTGAACATCAACCCTAGAGGAGAGTAGCCTTGATCTTGAAAAAACTATTTTGAAGTCATTCTAAATATGTTTGCTTGTTTGGTGTTGAAAAAGGTCCTTACAAGATGGTTGTATGATTGTTTTGCATTATAATTGACTTATTTTGTTTTAACCAAGTTGAATCAAGTTCCATCAGAATAAGTTGTTTATGGAATAGACATCAAAACATAATAAGCTTCTTTTGAATGGCATCACTAAATTCTTACTCATAAATAGATATGGTTTTTTCATGCCAACTAAAGCATTAGTAGACTATGGTCTAGGTGAAGGATCACAAGAGGAAGGAGTCTAGCTAGCTAGATGTAGCTTGAATGACATTGCATTATGCCTAGGAAGCTTTCAACAATTGCTAGTGACACATCAACTCAAAATTGAACACCAACTATAACTTATAAAGATAATACTTCATCGATTATAAAAATGAGAAATGACCTATCATGTATGATTGTGAGTGATTTCAATTTTTAATATGTTCACAAACCTTTAACGATGTCACTCATAGGTGGGAACCTATGAAAGCTCTTTCAATAGGAAGCAAACCTTTCACCTCCAACAAACCCAAYCCAAAATTACAAAGTGCATACATTCATCTCAAGTAGTGATTTTGGATGTTTGTACCTTAAATGTCTTAAAATGGACATTCTAAAAATAATTGAGAAATAATCAATGTTGAAGTTGATGTGTTATTTTACAGAATATGCAAAATGATGAATTTAAAAAAAAAATTATCTTGATTATAACTTAGAATACAAAAAAATTAAATGATAGGGAGATCATTGAATTTATAGTAAAGGAGGGTTKAGGATTTGAAATAATATTTAAAATCATTTCAAACAGAAATTTGTTTAATGAAAAAAACATATTTCACTTAAATATTTTATTTGAAATGTTTAGAAACAAGCTTTCACCATCCTAAAATGATTATGCAAAACACGCAAAATATTTAATATATAAAATATAAAATAAAACTTTCCAATACATTTAAAATTATAGAAGATGTTGTTAGTAAAATTTTGATATTTCTCTAGATTTTAATGAAACAATAGGGATTTTGAACCATAATTAAAAAAAAAAGCTTTACTAGAATCATATGTTGTGATCAAGAAATCAAGAAATCAAGGCCTCTGTACATGCTAGACCAACGGGCAAACACACTGCTTATTCAAGCAATAAGACAAAACAAGAGCAACTGATTTTCTTGTTGGGGTGGGCAAGCGGGAAAGAAGGATGAGAAGTTTCACCGATTTTGGTGGACAATCTCATTGGTGGAGATCAGCGAAGCTTGAGAAAATCTAATATGTGTGAATTTCTTATTGTGTTCCTCCCCACCCATCGGGGCCACATAAAAGTGTAAACTATTTTTACATGTAGCACTCCCTGTGATGTTTCCTTGCCCACCGATACATGTAATAAGGTGGCCCTCAACCCTTAAACAATGTTGAGGCCATTTTTTGGTCGATGATTGATAGACCATCTTCCTATGTAGGAAAAAGTGCAACTATTCATCCTTGGAATTTTGAGTGAAAGAGGAAGATCTTCTACAAGGTAAAACAGCCCATTGAGGTTAGAATTTGGAGTCTGCCCTCATGCCATTGCTAAAAATTTTCAGATTTTTTTCCATGTAAATACAAGTGTGAGAAATAGTAAGAGCAATTGAAATTATATTTTTTTAGACAATAGAGTTATTCGTAAAGTAGGTTAAACTGGGGTTTAAACTAACCACTTTTGTGAAAAAGCAGATTTCGTAGAAAAGTCACTCGCAGTCAGCATACCAAAAACAGAAGTGGGTACGAAACTTTTTTTTGCGAAGAAATGGCGCCTAAAAAAGATTGAACCCCACTTTCGAGGTCCGACGTCGCGGGCTTCTTTGTAGGCGGTGTTCGATGAGGGAGGAGGTGCCATCGCTGCGGAGGGGGGTTCGGCAAAGGAGGAGGTGCCATCGCTGCGGGGGGGTTTGGCTAGGAAGAAGGTGTCATTGCTACGGGGGGTTCGGCAAGGGAGGAGGTGCCATCGCTGCAGGAGGGGTTCGTAAGTCCTCGAAGGAAGCAGGAGGTGCACTTGCGGCTACTTCCGCAATGCTGCTAATTGTCAAGGCGGGAGGGTGCATATTTTACATTTGAGAGATTGGACAATCGCAGAGGTGGGGAGGCACGCGGTTGGGGTACGAGGGCACACTTGCAGCGGCGATTAGGTGTGTACTTCACATTTTTGCTTTTGCAATCTGGGCAGATTGAAGTTGTTCTTGTGATTGTTGTAAGCTAGCTTTCCATCTACTTGTGCCTACGTTGTATTCCTAGCTCATCTACACAGCTGATTGCACTTTTCTTGCAAATTCTTGGCAGGGTGACGAGTCCATTGTTTACGGTTTAGGGTCACAGAATTTCATTCCAGGTTCAAAATGGCCGACCACAATGATGATTGCACGATCCTAGAATTGCAGTGCCCTTCCCAGCCACTTGCCAAGTTACCACATCGTGAGAAATCTCACCGTCCAATTGTAGACTCAATTGTCCTTTCTTCCTTGGTTGCATCTTATACCACCCACTTTGCCACGTATACTGATAGTAGGACAAACAATCTCACAGAGATCATCAAATTCTTGAATCGAGAAGTTGGTTAGAACCTTGAATAGGCTTGGAGTGGATCTCAAAGATCGCAATACATCACGGACACCTTCGTGAGGATTCACTGAATCTTGTCCACCATCCTCCCATTCATTACTGTGGAAAAACTCAAGTGTGTTCTGGGTTGCTATTTGAATGGCTAACAATGGTTGTTCCTCATCACTCTCTGACGAGGAAGAAGATGAATTTGAGGAGCTGGAGTTGCTCTCCATTCCCACCCCAATAAATCAAAGCAGAAACAAAAATGTACGCTGAAAATTCGGTAATTGAGATTTGCAAGCGACAACAGTGACACCCTAAATCCAAATACCCTAACCTGATGCAAGGATGAGCAAATTTGAGGAGCCCTCGACAATCACAAGTGCATGCTGCTCGAAAGCACGGAGGAATTTCCTGTGACACCTCCAGTACATGGAACCCTAATCGTCGTCGCTACCACGCCGAGAAAGCAACACTGCAGCAGCCGGGCGGGATCACAAGCAGGAGACGAAGTGCGACAGCTGGTCTAGTAGAGTAGACGAGTATCTCCCGGGTATCACAAAAAAGTTGCAAGTTTGACTGGAGTTTGGAAACTCCAGATGACTTTCCGGTTCCACTCTTTACCCTCAGTTTTTTGGAAAAGTTCTGTCCAAACTAGAGAGGACTTTACGAATAACTCTAATATATGTATTAGTTATGAATTTTTGAAGTAATCTTCCCAAAAGAGTCAATAGGCTACCCAATAACCAACAAAAATTGTATCTAATATGCTCATCTTAACCACCTAAAGTGGTCACAATAATTTCTAATGTGGAAGGCCTTCAAAAGTCACTCCCTAAAATGACTTACACTCAAAAAGTAGGGTGCTCCTAATGAGGTCACTAATCACTCCATGGAGGTCAGGTTAGACATCAATTATGGTATGAAAAATCATCATGGGTCATTAGGTGTCCACTATGGGTCATTTGACCGCAATGGGATGTTTTACCTTAGTACTTTGACTTCCAATGCTTACCTTTGAAATTATTTAAACCGATGATTCTCACGATATTAAAAGTCATGATTTCCATGATGACCCACCCTGTGTTTAAGGGTTAATACTTTTGCAATGGGGGAGGGTTAGGGTTGGGGGTTCAAAATGTATGTTTCTCCTTCCTTTGAGGAGAGCCACCAAGCAGAGCCTTCAACTTGTTTTGTTTTTTTTCTATAAAGAGGTTTACACTTGAATCGATTATTGGGACCTTTTAGTTGTGTGTGAGTGGATCTCCCCCCAAACGTGGAAGGATTCATGTTTCCCTTTCCCCAAAAAACATTGTTGCAAGACATCACTGATTTAAGCTTCAAATTCCAAGAGTTTTGGATTGGTCTGCATCCCTAAGTGGCCTATCATCCCTAAGTGGCCTATCATCTATGGACTATTGAAGCAATGAAGTTAACTTATTCTAACACTTGTTGTTTTGCGCACAACAATCTAGACTCAAAACTCAAAAGGGCAAGGGTAAATTGACCCCTTGCTCATCCCCGAGGCAAAGCGATGAAATTTTTTATTTGCCATGCATGATAAAATTTGCAAATTTCGAATTCATATTTGCAATCAGAAGGCCTGAAAGTAGCTATGAGAGGTGTAAAAGGTAAATTAACCATGTACAAAGTAGGGGGCTTTTTTTTACACGCACCTTTGGAATGACTTTTTTTTTTGAAACCCGGGGTTTATTCCAAGAGAGACCAAGAAACAAACGGCAAAAAGTTGAGGGCATGAACACTGGACAAGAACCCTTGGAATGACTTTGGGGGGACGAGCGAGGGGGTCGGTTCACCCTGACTTGGACTTTCAAAGATTATGAATGTAGAAATCATGTTTACCACTGAAAAGCAGCCCTTTGGTGATGAGTCCACTTGCCAAGTCTCCATTGTGATGCGGAATATCCAAAACACACAACAATATGTGGACTACTATTCATGTAGTCAAGGCCATTATCCATGCCAATGTTACTGCTTGCACAATGAGTTGTTGGAATGGTGAGATCTCAACAAGGAATTTGAAATCGGGGGGCACAACAAGAGTGATGAGGCAACATGGCAAGATCCTGTGCCAAGCTCGATTTTTGGAGGAGTTGTTGAAGAATTTTTTCTTTGGTGTGTAAAGGTGGAGGGAGCATTCACTTCCTAAGTACACCAAAAAACAATGTATACAAGAATGTGGATGCTCTAAAATTTTAAAACATACATTAATTCTAGAGGGGCACAACCCCGTGACAAAGGTAGTCACCAAAATACTCCGCTTATTAGACCAATAAAGTGGGATTTTTTTTTCCATAGTCAACAATGACATCACCTATGGAACTTTTTAGGTCCCCAACGTCTCTAGAGACTWCATGGCTAAAAAAAGCCTTGAAAACATGTCCGCCTTGTGCCCTTTTTTTTTTAATGAATATTACATTTTCCTCGAGTCAATGCCACGGTGAGCTCTATTGTAGCCCTTCCTATCTACGTAGGAATAGCTAGATTCTTTATCGTACAGACTAGTAAAACCTAAAATAAAATACTCCGCCGTAGTCCGTACTAATCTTCTTCAAGGTGGGTCAATCAGTCAATGCTTGAATCTTTGCTCGTCTTCATCGCAGTCTTATGTGTCAATGGATGAATCTCGACCTCTTGTAGTCAAACTTACGTGTAAAGACTAGTTCAAAAACCCACGCTAGCCCGCCCCCCCTGCCGATTACATTTTAAACCCAAAGCAAACAAAAGTCTTGCTAAAAACACTTATTTTCAATCTACAATCAAATTTAGAAGGAATTTCGAATTTTTGGTTTCAAATTACTTTGATAATTATTGATTTGTGCAATATTAGATCCAATTCAGTATGGATATTATCTATGAGTGTTTTGCAACTTTTGTCTAAAATTCATTACTAAATTTTCTCTTCTAAGTTATACTTTATTATACATATTATACCTCTTCATATAATACATAAGTGACAATGCAAGAAAACTCCCTCACACAAATTTGGATGTTTGTTGGATGAATGCAATAAAATAAAATTGAAAATTTTAGATGAATTTTATATCAAAATTAGATGACAATCACACTAGTTGAAATAGAATGAAATAGTTTACACAAAATATATTGATTTTATCCAAAATAATCTAAACGTCCATATTAATGCACCACCAAATTTGCATAATTTCCAAATGTGTGAATTTTAAAATTTAATATTGTGGGGCACAACATTTGAATTACGTTATGTAGTTCAAAATATTTTAGAAATAATGTAGGAGGTTCACAAAGCTACTAGGTTCTACTTTCTAGCAAAATTGATGAATGCACACATAATAATCATATCTGTGGTTGGACACTTTTAGAGTCTTAACCATATAAGATTGCTATGGAGCAAAGTAAAAAGGTTCAATGGATGCAAAAAATGCACATGTTGGTTTAACTAGAGAACTCCGGTAACTACCTTGGTCATGGGGGGCCAATTCCCTCTAGGATTAAGTGATTCAAACTTGAAAAATTCACAACTAATCCCTCAAAGGTCCCGCCAAACATGGAATCACTTATCTCAAAAGACAATCTTTTTTTTATCTTTCAAGAAAAGTTTATTTAATATTTCTAGAAGTTTCTTCCTCCCCCAAAATTGCAAAGCAGTTACTAAATGGTTCTTTCATAAACCCCTACCTCAAAGGTTGGGGTCAAGAGTCTAATCAATCAATGTCCTTAAAAGCTTATGCATCCTTGCACTCAAAGGATTGAAGTCTCGCTGAACATAGATGATAAGTACTCCAAGCCCCTATAAATATTCTCATGGCAATCAATCTTAGTGTGCCAAGCAATGATCCTTCAAATCTAAGTTTAGTCAACATTATCCTATATTCTCCTTGATGATTGGTTAGTTGACTATTTCTAGGAAACATTTGATGAGCATGGGTGGGAAACAAGAATTTTGAAATCTCTTAGAAAATAAAAAACAAATGTAAAACGTTGAGCATCTCCATCCTTCCGTATTAGGGTCCGACACTCTCCAATTGGGAATGAAAAGTGCTTTGAGCCCCTCACAATATTCTCTTGACACCTAATCCTAGCACAACAAAGAAAGGCCCTTGACATCACCATTCATACTAAGTTTAATTGCGCTATCCTTTATTCTACTTGATGAGTGGTTACTTGACTATTTATTGGTCATACAATATGTAGTGAGCAAGAGTGAGGGGAACAAGAATTATGAGGGCTCTTGAAAAATAGATGTAAACTTCTTAGGCATCAAATTTAGGGCACACATCGGTACAAATGCTCTCGTAGGGTGTCAAATTTTGCGGATAAAGATATGTTCACACTTGGTGGTGTTCCTGAGACTCTTAGGAATAAATTTAGACCTACTTCTGGACCAGATTCACATTCCAAACATCACCCCTAACACCAAGTACGAACATACATTACAAGGGTTTCAGATGCTCAGTCTTACAACAATGAGAGTGGCACTCTGAACGAGATCCATGGGCAAGTCTGCAGTGAGAGTCTACAGATGCATAGCATACACCCAGTTTTGTTTGTTTGTTTCACCAACTTATTTCCCAGCGACAGTTTCTGGTTCACAATCACTTTGAAAATCAGACTTGACAGAGATGAAAGCTCCTATTGAATAGGTTTACTATGGCGTGTAAAATAATGCTTCAGGTCATCACACAATCACATGACCTGAGTGATCAACTTTCAGTAACTTTCAGAGCCAAATTACACTTGGTACCGTTTTCTTTCATTATTGTGCCTTTCTAAAAATAACATTCTCAGGCAATCTTCTTAACATTGTTTACCATGAGGCACGGGTCCCATTTCATTGCATCCTTGAAAAGGGGACTCCTTAGCCAACCCCAATCTTTGAGTTAATTGATAAGTCCCTCCCAAGTATCTAGCAAAGCATAATACCTTCCCAACATGGGGAGGACCATTGCTTAGTTATATGGAAGATATACTCTAAATAATTGCTTATAGACCTTGACTAGCAATGACTAGCAAAGAATCTAGCAAAACATAATACCTTCCCAGCATGGGGGAGGACCATTGCTTGGTTATACAATGTTATGTTGTTACGGAAGATAAATTCTAAATAATTGCTTCCAGACCCTGACTAGCAATGACTAGCAAAGAATCTAGCAAAACATAATACCTTCCCAGCATGGGGAGGACCATTGCTTGGTTATACAATGTTATGTTGTTATGGAAGATAAACTCTAAATAATTTGCTTACAGACCCTGACTAGCAATGACTAGCAAAATAAATAATCCTATACTAGAGATCACATGTTAAATTCATTTAAAATTGCATCTATCTGAAACGGAATTCATGTGTATGTTGTCTGAGAACACTATTTCAAAAAGGACTACAAAACGAAGACCAAGACCAAAAATACAGAAGAAACCAGCGAGCATTGAAATAGGCAGCAAAAGACCTTGTCAAAGCACCGACCTTATGTTGTAAAGTACGRATGTATTGATTTGCCTCACTTAGATTCCTCAGCAGCTGTGACCTTCCTTCATTTTTGTGCACAGCACCCAACTGCCTCACAACAGAATAACACCTGATACTGAGATGTTAAAGGCAGTATATAAAATAAACATTAAAGCTAAAATCAAGCATACCAAGCGAAGAGTCTGCGATTTGAAAGTACTTGGAAATAGATTATCCAAGTACTAGTTACAGGCATACCATTCTTAAGCTGTTCCCATAACATGGTTTGTTTGACAACATATACGAAAATAGGATAGGACTGAAATTCAATCATCATGCCTAAAATAGCAGTGTGCAACAACATGCTACTTCCACTTGCTCACAGTTGCCAATCTACTGCTACTGTCAAGGAACTAATGATTTCAAGGGCTTCCTTTAAAATCGTTGAACTCAAGATGTAAGAGAATGTGTTTCAAACAAAGAAAGATGTCAGTAAGACCGGAACGTCATAAAACCCTAATTCTTCCTTGAATTAGAGGACGAACCTAAGGTGTTAGGAGCTTCTTTAAAGACAACACCAAGATTTTGCGATTCTGAGGAAACCTTCGAATTGAAATTACATTACCCAAGCACTACTTAAAATAACATTCTCGAGTACTAATGGCATGGCACATTGTGAGAACAGTGACAATTAATCGTTATTTTGAGCAAAGTCATGCCAAATCAAACAAAATTAAACCTCCTAGGTACTCTCACTTCGTTCAAATTGAACATTGCACAACAAGGTGCTAAGCTATCCTCACTGTTTTGCAACACTAGCCGTTTGCCACCAACTAGAATAAAGTTCTTCATAGTTGCTCATTGACACAAACATGATTTATGATTGAGCATTTCCTCAAACTCAACACTAGTTTTCAAAAGGAACCAATGAAAGCTGAAGAGTTATTTGAAGCAACCAATGAGAGTTGAAGCATTTTGTACTTAAAGGATGTCCAATTCAGGGTAGTTAGTGTCAACAATAGGTGTTCCTATGACCTCACCTTTAAAAACTCGTAGTATATTCATGCAAACTCAAACCAATTGCATTCACTTTCTTTCATTTGTTGGTTTGAAAAAAATACCTATTCTAGATGCAGATACCTTAAGTGAACTACACTTCATGCATCAAACATAAGCAATTGAACATTGTTCTTATTGTTAATTTTGGGATGGACTGTAGGAAGTCATAGAGGGTATTCTAATTTCTCTTCTTATGTTTTTTTTGGACGCTCAATAAATCAACTATAAATTTTCAAAATGCCCCAAATAGGTGTATATCCAAAACCAACCCTAGGATCTGTTGATTACAGGAAGTTCATATTAGGCTGTAAGGGTCGGTTCTAGAAAAGGGCCACAATTACGTGCAGTTCCCGTAACGCTTTCCTATTCAAGCCAATTCAAGCGGCTCACTAGAACGCTATGCCGTAACAAGCACTAGCGAGCGAAAAACAAACCTCAGTGGGGGTGTCAGCAGCTTCCCCATTGAAGGAGCTAGACTGGAAATTCGAAACTCCGTTCAAATCATTCCTCAAAACAGCAGAATCTTCATTGGGCAAGCTTGAATTCTGTACCCAAAACCGAGAACTCATCGCCCAATTTCTAGGTTTCGGTCTGCGCTTGCCTCGCCCATGCTCATTAAACCCTAAACCTAGCCTGCAATGCCACCCACAAAACAGACTCTCAACGCCTCTTTCATACGCAGTTTCCAWAATACTTCGATTTCACAAAAATGCCCACATTGTACACAGAACATCACTAAAAACCCACAAACTGATCAGCTGGTTGTTTATTACCGTTCAGCAATAAAATAGTTTCTGACTTCTTGCTCTCTGATTTAGCTGCATCTCCTACACCTTGCTCTGTTTTATCTACCTTCCCATTCTTAACCTTCTTTGGCCTCTTCTCTTGAACCATAGCCTTCTCAGCTTCCATCCTTTCCCTCAAAACAGTGACCTACAAAAAATGACAGTATGAGAAAGCAATGACAAATATAACATGAAAGAKTGAAACACAACGTATGATAAATTTCTTCAGTACAGATATGCCATAGAAAAAACAGATATGCCCCTACACTAGAATTCTCAAAAAAAATTCATGCTCCATGACAAATTTCTGTGTATAGTTTCTATGGCATATTTCTAGAGAATTCTAGTGTATTATTAAACCTGAAGGTCAATGAGATCAACCGCTAGAAGGCCCCTTTTCCATAATTATTTATTAAAACCTAAGCGGCCCTTCTTGTCACGTARGGTTGTAATTTATRTGGGTATTCTATAACAACCTGAAGCCAGGGTGCGATTCTTCATCTGCAGGGGCATATCTGCAGGGTGCAGACATACTGAAGAAATTTTCTATGACAAATTTCACGGTACAGATATACCAAAGTATTCCAACAGCTGCAAGCAAACCCGTAATTCGAACCTTGACATTCCAAACAATGTTCAACCACTAGAAATACAGACCGAACCACCTCATCGGTACTGCAAGCAAGCAAAGGCTATGAACACAAGCATTCATCGCCATTCAACAAAAGAATGCATCCCTTCTAAACAGGTCAAAGRGCGATAATTAGGGTTTGGGGTTTRGSGTACCTCCTCCTCGGAGCCGTTGAGCGGGATCTTGTCCACTTCCGTGAATGGCACATAACAAACCGCACACGACGACGACGACACCTCCTTCAACGCCCGTGCACTCAACACATGCCCACACTTCCGCAGCGCAAAAAATTTAAACTTCCCATTCACTTCCTGTCCAGTTATCGGACACTGAAACTTGCTCCCGGAGTTTTCCCCATCGGGATTCACCCCYGGAATCGACTCAAAATGCACCGTCACCAGATCCTTCAACCCCTTGATGTAGCCCAATCTCTTCGGCATCGACTTCGTCAGCAACGCATGCACCACCGCTTCTTTGTTGTAAATATTCCCAAGTAAATCAATCACGCACGGGGGTTTCAAAGGCTCCGACGTGAGAGCGCAATTCGTGAACTTCGCCAGCTTGATCTCGTTGGGATCCACTTTGTCGGGCTTCTTTGTGGCGTACATGTTCAAGTAGCAGTCACGGGACTCAGCGCCCGTGGCTCCTCCATCGCCACCACCTCCGCGGAGGCGAAACCCTAACCCTAATGTGGAAAAACTTGGAATCGCGTAATYCATCAAGCGAGCGGYGTCGCACAGAGGACGACCTGCAAAGGAAAAATACGCATCGGTGATGCTRCTCTGCGGGAAAAGCAATCTTTTTAGTGAGCCCACGGTTTGCGAGGCTGAGACGCGGAGCGCAACTGTTCCGCCATCGCCATTCTTGACAAAGAGCTGAATCATCTTCCCTACGACGAATTGGACACGAAAAATTGGATTAAAAGGGATCCGATGCAGAATTCTATTGTTTTGAGAGATTATATGAAGGGGTAGCGGTGCGAATTGAGGAAGCGTGATTGCTACAAACGTTCAGCGGCTTGGAGGTACACTGAAGAATACTGAAGTAGTGTTTGCGGTGAAGAGATTSATGAAGGAAGCATCGCTTGCGGGTTCTGGACTGGATGAATATTCGATGAGGATGAATTTCGTTCGGGTTGTGGTTTTCTGTTATCTTGATGGCACGTGTCGGTCATGSCATTGTTCAGCAGTGACCGACGGAAGCTAAACAAGCCCACGGCGGCAGTTGCACAATAGATGCTCAACCTTGCCAAAATATCCTTTTCAGCATGGCAAAAAATGCAATTTTGCAATTGACAATTACTCAGCCAAAATTACTTTTTTTCTGTAAATAATTCATTAGATTAGTAATGACGGAGATTATTTTTATGGGCCCAGTCAGGGGACTCTTACGCTCCCAACAAAGGGAACGTCGGGGGAACTTCGTTCTCTAGGGCCCACACGTCTTGTTACTTTGACTGCTAGGAGCCTTGTGGTTGGTCGGAAGACAATATAGCAATTTGCACTGGTGGGTGACAAACAACAATTTGCTCCAACAAAATAATGTCCTTATATTTTGGTGAGATGTGTTTCTCCTATATGTTGGTGTCTTGGTGATGCTYTAAAGTTAGTGATTGAATTCAGTTATTCCATGCTCCAATTCTGTATTGTGCCTTAATTTTGTTCCCTATAATGGACCCCTTCAATTGTTTCTTCAAGGTTCCTTTTCAGTTTCAAATGCATTGAATAATCAAATTCTTGATTTTGGTTCATATTTAGGCATTCTACAAGGTCAATTGCCACGGTCAATTGTAGATATAAACTCAATTTTTTAACAATTTTTAAAAAATTGTTTAGATACAGAATGAATTTTAAAAATTGGAAGGAGGTGAAAGTTTATGATTCTTTACCTCCTTTATCACCTAAAATTTTTAGATTTATTACATTAATTTTCATTATCAAAATTCCTTGAAAATTTGAATTAGGTCTCAAATTGACGTTGACATCCACTAGAACATGGTACGGGCATGACTCTTGCTCCACTTTGTAGCCAAGACATAACAACTGTATATTGGAAATCCATCATACAGTTTTACATAAGTATTGTACTTATTAGAGTAGTTGGATTTTTAACCCTTAAAGTTCTTTCGTGTTGAGTGGCCCAAAACTGCTTCAAAATACTAGTCTCCAAAGCAAGGCTAAATTCTTCATCTATATTTATTCATTGACAATTCYAGCATCATTTAGTTAACTAGTTAGAATACACTTTAAAATTTAAAAATGTAAAACTTTAGCAATTGCAAGATCATGATGCTTGGATTTCAAATGAAGCATTTTCAATTCTTCCCAAATGGTTAGATAAGGCATCTTTCAAAAAATTTACACAAAAATGTAAAGATCCTTGAACTTGCAACTTGTCCATAATAAATATACTGGAAATAAGTTGGGAATGCATATAAAATTAATTAATTTCATGTTCATGCTTGAAAAAAATAGTAAATAAGTAGAAGTAGAGTGTGATTTCAAATATCAAATTGTTAAGAATTTAGTTACAAAATTAAAAAATGCTAATTGCAATGGTTTTAATGTTGTATCAAATACCTAAATCCTAAGATTTTATTTTATTCCAAAAATATTGAAAATTCAATTAAATAAAGTACTTCAAAGTTTATTTTAGAGTAGACATTCTATAATTGCCCACAATCTAAAACTCCTCATAACTTTCATCTTGTTAATCAAAATGGAATGATTCAAATCTTACCACGTATATATAAATCTAGTAAACCAATTACAAAAATTATTAAAAAGTGATTTTCTTAGTTGCCTGTGCTGTTTAGAATGAGGAAAAAACTACTCCCTTTGTCCCACTAAAACCTCCAAACTAGGCACAATACGTGTCCCACTAAAAAGCTCCATTTATCAATTTCAACCATTGAGTAAGCGTTTACCTAGTTGAAAAAACTCATGGAAGCAAGTGAAACAATTTGGGAGCATTTCCCTTCTAGTAAGCTTAGCCTTGCCCATATAAGGCACCCTCTACTTGTTGCTTCCTCAAAAGGTAGTGTTAGTAATAGGTTTGGTACGTGACCACTTGGACCCTGTGAAGATTTATTCATGAAGTGGGTTGTAGGTTTCTTTGTTGTGGGTATTCAAATTAGGGCACATGTTTCTATCATTCCATATTTGCCACCAACCTTTAAACCATCTAGAATGATGAGCTAGTAACATTTACAAACTATGCTCAAATTAATTATTTTCTTCATGGATTTGAGGTGCCTAAATGAGAGTGCCTAAGCTAGAGATTTTGCATAGATCTAAGGAATTTGTGTAGAATTGAGATGAGATTCTATAAAAAAATAAATACAAAAAAACTTATATTTTATTATTTAAAAAATTGTTAAGTAGAAGTAGGTAGAAGATAGAAGGAAAATCTAAATCATTAATATCTCTAAAATGGAATTTAAATGCACTAATCCCAATGGTGAGATTGACTTAGGAAGAAAAATAAGCCATGTGCAAATTTTTATTCTTTAAGAATTGTAAAAATTGCATTCAGAAACGAATCTTACAAATTATGTTTTTAAAAAAATGCTTAAATTGCCCAAGAAATAAGATTGTCCATAACTTTCTCATAACAAATCCACATGGAATGAATTAAATATTCCTATGTAGGCAAAAATACAATCTATGAGAGGAATAAAAGAAGAAAAAAACTCAAATTTTAAAAAAAAATTGGTTGCCCCCTCTCCCTAGTTTTAAGCTTATTTGGGCATAACTTCTGTTTTTGGGCACTGATTGAAAACAAATGATATTTCCATGAAGCTAATCAGTTTTTCTACTTCAAAAAAAGTTTCAAAAAATTTAGGACAAAGAGTGAGACCGTCGGTACTTGCCCAAAATCCCATTTGCCCACCAAACGAACAATGGTCCTTTAGGGTTAACCCCTCATTGCCGAAAGGGTCAAAAAGTATCCTCACATAGTCTGGCAATCCACTTTGAAGCGCTCTAACTTTTGCATCTAATGTTTGAATTCAATAAAACTTATTGGAGAAGTTGCGCATACTAGTCTAGTTTCTATGGTAAAAAATTTAGATTGATCCAAGATGTAGTAGGTTAGTGAAAGTCATTCGAAGTTCTCAAGTTCAATTTAGGTTCAGCACACTGCATTGTGTTGGCTGCAACTTTGGGCCATTGAATTTTTTTCATCAAATGTTTGTTTCAGTGAAATTTATTGGGTTTTCTTCCCATAAAAGTCTAGTTATTGTGGTAAAAGTTTCATGCCAATCCAGGTTGTTTTGAATGTAGCTTCAAGTAATAAAAATACAAAATTGTTGTTTGAACACAAATTGAAAGGCTAAATTTAGCTCAGATAGGAAGTTTGACCATTTCACAATGGATCAAGTCCTTTAAGGGTTAAGATGAAGATAACCACCAAAGGAAATTCATAGAAAAATTCTCTAACTATGAGAACTAAAAAAGTGCCAAATCTCAAGAAAATAGGTGTTTTAATGTGAAAATTACTTTAAAATAGTAAAAATAAGTAAATTCTAAAAATAAAAAGTGGCCATTTGTAACAACTTTATGAAGATGGTTATCCACGAAAAAAACCACCAGAATAATTATTTATATGTTTCAAAATGCAACTTGTATACAACACTTTTTAGACCAATACATAACACACTTGGAACATGATTTTGGAAATCCCTCTCCTAGAAAGGTGTATTTTTATTAGAAGGACTAGCCTACCAAATTTCATAATCTAATTTTTCAAAAAACGTAGTGGTTAGGTACTAAAAACCTCCAAATTGGCAAGTGTGACATTGAATCGGGCTCTGTTTTTGGATAGTAAATTATTTTTGAAAATTACCAAAAAGTCAAGCAAGGTCTATAATAGTCACGAGTACATTCCCTATAAATCTTGAGTCATTTGGAGCCAAAACGAAAAAGTTATGACCAAAAATCAGATCAACACGCAACGTGTGACTCAAAATAGGACAGATGTTTCTTGCAATCACCCAGGGGATGCAGTCCCGTGTGACTGCACTAAAGGAGTAATGTTCTTCTCTGGCTCATGTACAAGTTCTGTTTTTTTTTGTATTTTTTTGTAGTAAATTTACTTATTGCATCATTGGATTGGGTTTTAGGTGGATGAAGGTCACGGTCCATACATGGTAATGTAAAGAGTACAAACTAGTTTTCTAAAATAATCGTCCACATTTCGCCCTTGTGTTAGCAAAGACTAAGTGTGTCGCCTAATTTGTTGTCATTGTCATTGTAACTCCCACATTGCCAAAGTAACCCGGCTAGATATTTTGTGATGTCGCCAATGAAACCTTTGTAAGAAAAATGGATTTGCCCACTTCAATAAAATGCCACCAAATTCTTTTGCCAAAGAGTGGACCAGTCATTTTAGAAGATCGCCACTGTGAGTCTCTCTTGTGTTCAAATTAATTGCCACTTGACCACTCATATCAAATAAAATATTGCCTTTGTATTAACTTACAAAAATTGAAAAAAAAAGAAGTTGATGACCACCTAGATTTGCAATCTCGGTATCTTATGCAATGTGATCAATGCTCTCTGTATTTTTTTGAAAAAGAATCAGTTGAATTGATTGAAAACAAGTGGAATCCTATTAATCTAATAAAAACTTGAATTTTCAAAACCAAAAATATAAAATTGTTAGGAGTTGGGGTCATGACCATCTTAAATAGGTTCAAAATCAATGACCTACCATCCTAATTCCGTTTGATGAGTGTTATCAAAGCACAAGTTCGACATTCTAGTAGCACCTCTTTTATTGGCTGAAAATAAAACTAATTTTGACAAGTATTTATTCACAATTAAGCCCACCTCAACCAACATTTATTAAACCACATCTTAACCCCTAAAGTCCCATTGTCCCCTCGAAGGACAATATGGTTTTCGGACAGGTTTCTATGGTCTCAATATATGTCTTAATCTTTTAAATTTTTGAGAGAATATTGGAAAACACATTAGCTTTTCAAAAATATAATTTTTATTTTGATTGGAGTCCAGGAGCAAAAGTTATGGCACAAAAAGCCTTTTTTTAGGTCGGCTGGCAGAATTTAACTTTTAAAAAAACTTCAAATTAATTTTTTTTTTAATTTTTTCAAATTATTTGTATTTTTGCCTACATGGAAAGCTTTGATTCATTCCATTTGTATTAGTGAGGTGAAAGTTATGAACAATCTTGTTTTTTGGGTAGTTTGAGCATCTTTTTGAAAAAAAAATAACTTAAAGGATTCATTTTTGAAAGCAACTTTCACAATTTTTCAAAATAAATTGCATGGTAAGGTAAATTTTGCTTAGAAAACTATTTGAGCATTCGGATTATTGTGTTTCAATCTCGTCTTAGAGCTATTAATGATTTAGTTTTTCTTTCAATCTTGGACCTACTTCTACTTAACAATTTTTCAAGGATTGAAAACCAAGCATTTTTTTTGGAAATTTTTTTCGTGAACTTTCAACTCAATTCTTCAACACATAAAATTTTAAATTCAAGGTCCATAGTGCAAACATTTCTCACAAATGGCGGACAAAGCCATTTGAAATTGCAAGGTTTTGTTTAAAAGAACTTTATTTTCCAACTTCGAATGCTAATATCTTCCAATTTATATGGTCAAACTTCATGAAATTTTTACCACATGATGTAAGACCAGTAGAGTACAAGATTTTATGGTTAGATTACTAAGAAACAAATTATTTTGTTTTCTTGGTAGAACGCAATAGAAATGACAGAAAAATGGCCTTGGTCCTTCAAGGGTTAATCTCAATGTCTTTAAATTGAATATTATGGCACCATAGGTTGGACTTTCTTCAATTTGTATGACTGTTGCTAGTGTTAAAGGTCTTGAAGTTCACATACAATAAAAAKGTGTTAGTTTAACCTAGTCCAAGCCTACTTATTAGAGTTCAAAGCTACTAATGAAGGTATTAGTTTATCAATCAATCATTCATCTTGTYGAAAGCATGGAACATTTTCAAGACCTAAACTTTTATTTGAATATGAAAACATAAAGGATTAAGTAACCCACTTAGTTTGTTTAAAAACTTAGGCAAGCTCAATTGACTTCATAATTTAGAATTTTTGCATGAGATTTTTAGGATGGATGCTAATAATTCTAATCTATGTGTCAAGTTTTGTATCATGTTATTTCAATAAATAYTGCAAATATTATATTTTATTTTTCAAATTTGTATGCTAGACTAGGCACCTATAAATATATCCTAAATAAGATTGATTGGTTTTATGTGATTGTTTAGATTGATATCTACATTAAATGTTGTTGGAGGCATTTAGAAGTCTACAAGTTCTTGGGCTATGGGAACGCATTGAAAACTCTGGGAACTTTGCCACGTAGGCAGTCTGATGTGGCCGAGAGACTGCCACGTCAAATAACACTAATTGATTAATTTTTTAATTAATTACTACGGAGTATTTTTTTTAAATGAAAAAAAAATTAAATCAATTTTCAGTTTTCAGTTTTTTTATACTTTCTAAGATTTTTGAATTTTTTATTTATTTTTAAATACAAAATTTCAGACCAGTTCTTTACACATGAAATAGTTTTAGGGAACAACCCCGAAAAAATTTCTTATGGGTTTGAAAAAACATCTAATGCTTAAAACATTTGAACCATTCAATTCCAATTACAAGGATGAAAGCTATGAGGAGTTTTATTTTACAAGAAATATAGATTAAAAAAACATTTATGGTCATTTTGAAACTAAATTATGAAATTTTGAAACAAATAAAATAAAATATATTGTTATTAGAACATTCTTACCATCAAGATTAGTATCTCTCAATTTTTTGCAAAACTTAACAACAATTTAGTTTTTCTTTCAATCTTGAACCTACTTCTACTTACAAATATATAAAGAATGAAAATCAAAGTTTTTCTTTTTGAAATTTTTTTCCAAGACTTTCAACTCAATTTCTCAACATAGAAAATTTAAAATTCAAAGTTTGAAGTGCAAAAACTTTTCAAAAATGGCAATTAAAGTCATCTAAAATTGCAAGACAATGTTCATAAAACTTTTTTTTTTCAACTTTGAATGCTAATATCTTCCAATCTGTATGGTCAAACTTCATGAATTTTATTACATGATCTTAAACAAGCAAAGTACAAGATCTCATGGCTAGATACTAAGAAAAYGTTAATTTTTGCTTTTTTGGATGGACATAGATTAAATGGCAGTTTTGAGTGGTTTTGGGCAGAACAATGGCCTTGGGACTTTAGGGGTTAAACAAGTTGAAAAAGGATCATATAGTTGGATTTGTTAGAAAGTAAATAAAAATGAAGAGTTTGACCTTGCTTTGAATATGAATATTTAAAAGCAATTTTGGACCTCAAAACACCACGGTTTCTTAGGGATTAAATTCCATCTCCACCAAGACTTTTTCCCCTTTTTTTTTAATTATAAAAGAATTGATCCTATCCTATTTTGAACCCCTAGTTGGTAGCCTTTTTTTTATTTTGCATAGAAATTTGAAAAAAAAAAAAGTGAAGGGTATAAGATGAATTTAATAATTAGTGAAATATACAAAACGCAAGTATCTTCAAGTGAAAATAAAATTTCAAGGTAAAGATATTTTTCAAAAGATTAAAATTGATACACTCCTAACATTTTTTACAAATCAAATATTAGTAGGCAGTAGGGTATTCAGTATTTCTGACATCTTGAATGTAATTATGAGAATGATATGTGATTTTGCAACTTATCTAATGATGAGTGACAACTTTGGTATATAATGAAAGACCTTTCAAGATGGATTGTGGAATTTWTATATATATGTATAACATGAAATTGTAAAAAGTATCATAATATTATTAATCTATTTTATTTTTTGTAAAAGTTGATWTTTGTGATTTTTATTTGGAAATTTCTATAAAATCTATGATCTTTAAAAAAGTATTGCATTGTAGAATTGTACATTGGAACACTTTTATATTTCCAAGTTACAAATTTCTCAAAAGAACAAATAACATGAAAGTTAAGCAAGGACTATTGAATATGTCACATGCATGGCTATTGAACTAATACATCTTAAGTCAAATAAATAGTTTGTATTAAAGTGCCAACATAACATTAAGATATGTACTCAATAACTAAGGGAGAATATTTTGCAATTTTCATGTCCATAGCCTTAACCCTAAGAATCACGAAGTCTATTGGGGGGATTACAAATGTATTAAAGAACTAATTAAAAGAGCTATATGAAAATGATGAAGTATAGTCAAGTAGTGGAAAATCATTTTTTGTTTATTCTCGAGTGGTACGATAGTGTGTTCACTTGATGCTTTAATGAATTCATGTAGGAATGGGAGAAATATTAAAACTTGCAAATATAAAGATTTAATGTCTAGATTCTTTATAAACAATAATTTGATTTAAAAAAAATTGATTTCAACAAGTTATAATTGTCTACAATAAGCTACAAGCCACAATTGTCTACTAAAAATCTTACATTTGCATGGGTTAGTATAATTAGTTTGCCACATTTTCACTTTCTACGGGTTCTAATATCTATTGTAATAAGTTCACAATGATTTGGCTCACTATTGGGGTTTAAATATAAGCACTATAATAAGCAATCCAATTTATATCTTGACACAACCAATTACATCGGAATTTGGACTTCAAACTACAAGTTCTAGGATTTATTAATATGAAGGTGATTTGAAACATCAATGATAAGGTGCTCGAAAAAACATGTACTTTACATGATATATTTGGAAAGTTTAAAATATAGAAATTGTGACATATAGTAAGCATGCAATCACCTTGAATTTTGAATAAAGCATATAAAGGTTTTACTGAGATTTTCTTCAATATTGGATTTATGACCAATTGTAGAAATAACACATAATGAGTTAATTAATGAATTTGGTAGAATCGAGGAGAAATTTATTGTACCTATGACACTGAGCAAGCATTGTCTGAGCAAAAATTGCTTCATTTTGATTCCTATAACTGGCTAATAAAGTGGGAAGGGTCGTCATATCCACAAATAACTCTGTTTCAATGATAAATTCTAGATCAAAATGGCAATCATTCAACAAAACAAAGCAGGTTTGTCCTACTCAATGAAGAAATGAGAACCATCTAGATGTTATTGCAAAATTGATAACTTACGACAGTGTGATAACCCCCATCTCTTCCTGCTCTTCCTGCTTCCTGATAGTAATCCTCCAARCTCTATTGCATGTAGTCATAATGTTTATGTCAAATTCAATTGTAGGTTTTCTTGAATATGTTGTGGATAATTAGAAAACAAAACAASTTGAATCATCATCTTAATATAGAAATTGCAAGTGATCATGTCAATCTATTAGAATTTACRCCCTTGAAATCTCTTGCTAGTACATGATATCAAACTTACTCAATTAACAAATGAACCATTTATAAGACTCATTTTTGTTCAGAATTTACAATCATCAACTAAGTTTTAGCAAACCTGTGGCCAACCATAATGGATGACGTGAGTAATATTGGGCTTGTGAATCCCCATTCCAAACGCAATTGTGGCGATCACTACCTGARCAAACAACAATCCCTTTCGGAAGTGGTTGCTAGTCTCATGTATTGTTGGTATAATTTGTCAATTACAAAGACTTCCTAGTGATGAGGTCAGCAAAGTGCAATTGCCCARGTCAAATTCATAAGTGGATGCAACTCATCAATGATTGAAATTGATTGTGATTGAAAGTAGCACACTCACTTGTAAATGATCTGCATGAAAGAGTTCATGCACTTCTTTGAGATGCGCCTTTGGCAACTGCATGTCAAAGTCACATGCATGTAACTCAATGTGAAATAATTTCAACAGAGTTTAAATCAGTGAAAGTGAGGAAACATATTGCAAAATGTCGAGTGTAAGGTTTCATTGTTGGTCACTTGATCATGAGGCTTAATGCAATATTTAGTTTGTTGAAAAGGATTAAAAGAAATAAACATTCCGATAGTTTCTACCTGTGAATGATAAGCCATACTTTTTACGCCACGTTTGTGGAAATACGCAGCCAAATTCTCAGTTTCGGTTCTGGTGGGCATGTAGATAATGCACGCCCCTTTGCACTTTTCAATTTGGTTTCTATTTCTACTATGTCTAATATTGGTAGAAAGTTTTCGATGCAGTCTCCTCAATCTATGACCACTATACCCTTTAGGTTGCACTGCGTTCAGAGCACCAACACAAGAAATGAGAAAAATGTCAAAAAAAACTTCAAAGCTGTCCATATAAGGAAGTTGAAGTGTGGTAATAGGTAATTATGGTCAAGAAGTTTTTAGAATCCCGATGCTCAGTGTTAAGAATAATCACTACTTGTTCTGTCTACGAAGATATGGTGCCCTTGGAACACCAATGCTTTTTAAATTTTGAGAAACCCTAATTTAGAGAAAGTCACTCTTGAACTCCTTCATTTTGATAAATGGTAGTATTGCTTCATTTTAACAATAAGATAGACATGCATACCCATTCCCACCCAATTCCATCCGCATGTAATTACCCAATTCCATCATCGGGCACCTTTGCAAGATAGAGCATTGCCCTTCCAAAAATTGCACATGCCACCATCTCAATAGACAAGGCAGCCACCATCTTGATAGATAAATACATAAGAACAAATATGCTCACCCTCAAAATCGCCACCTATCCTTTCCTCCTCTGGATTCATTGGCATCTCCTGTGTGTCTTGGATGCTCCTACCTCCAACACCTTGGGCGACATAATTATCAGTCTCATCTTCATCAGTTTCTTCAAATTCAATAGGAATATGTTCTGGATCTTCATCAAGATTTCCACCAGGCAAAGGAGTTACTTCAGGACATTTCACTCTAGCCATAGTGGTTGTCCTTTCAACTTCGTCAACTGGTTGAGTGTTCGGCAATTGGCGAGRTTGAAGATTGGGAACTTTATYTGTGGATGGATAATTATGGTCAGTCAGCACACTATGGTTGAGCTTTGGGCGAGGCCGCCCCCTACTTTGGCCCCCTCCTCTCCCTTTGTATTTTTTAATGACAGGCTCAAAATCTTTTTTATAAGAATCAGGGTGCGTTGTTCTGCTGTGATGCACCTTCATCAAGACATGATAGATTAGAGGACCACAACTAACTTTCATGTGCAATCATAATATCATGACTAGAAATTGAAGACCAATGTTAGTAAATTGCCACTAGGACCAAGTTCGAGTAAAACTCTACATTAAATGGTAGAAACACTCCATCAGCAGAAATACTCCCTAGACGCAATATAACACTAAAAGGATAAAATTTCAAGGTTCATCCTTGAAATGAGAGAAAGGTTCATTCTCTCTTGAAAACGATAATCTGATATTGTCATTTAGGAGTGTGCTTATTCATAGGTACTTTCACTTAAGAATCATAGAATCATGAATAATATTGAATGGTACAATAATAGGCTGAAGTTGAGATAAATATTGCAAAATGGCTTAATCATGGGACACAATATTATATATTCTAGACTGCAATGTCTAGAAAATTTGAGTATTTTTGAGAATGTCAAGGAAGTGCCAAGCACTATATGGAAGACAACGGAAGATTTTCAAGAACATATAGGAATTGAGACAGGTGCTCCCGCCAAGAATATCAAAAACTCTCCATAGCCGTCAATGCGGATGACATAAAGTATAACTTTCATCCATCGTGCTCCCATCTGGTCCATTTGACAAGGATGAGCCACGTAAGCCAACGCTCTACCTAGTCTTCTTTTGACACCGTTGCTATAGTATCATAAAAGAAATAAAAATAAAAATTATTTTTTCTTTCATAAAAAATTTGAAATTCAATAACTTTCACATTGTAGGTCCAAATGCTATGAAACAAAGACCAAGCACCTTTCCTTGCCGAGCTCTTTCCGATGGTATCATGAACTCCACCAAACAACGCAGGGTCCTGAAGATCTCATTGTAAAAAACAAACAAATAGCCTAACTCAAAGGTATGGATGGATTGATCATCCACCCATTTCTTGCTTTTTGATAATTCAACAAATTGTCTTTGTGTTGCAAACTCGGTTGCAAAGGTGTTCTATTGAAGGAGATATTGGTGCCAATATATACATGGTAAAATAACAATAGAATTCTAGGGTTCAATRTCTAAATTTTTGAATTTTGCTMCACCAAAGCTACTTTTTGTTGGCTAGGGAATAAAATTGAATACTCTTTTTTTGCCTTAATCTTTAGAGGTCTGAGAAGACCAATTTTGGATGCAACATGGTTCCCTTGTGTGTTTGACATAAATGGTTCATGAATTGAGGTATAGAATTAAAGTGACAAAAGTTTGTATTCAACTAAGCTAGGTCTAATAACACATGACACTCTCAATTTGGACCATCATTGCACATCCTATTTCTCTTAGAAGCTACAAAATATTCACGTATTCTACGTAGTGCATTATTTTTGCTTGATATGGATTAGATCTTAAAATGGCATCCYAATATAAAATGCAAATTGTTGAATTATCAATCCAACATCGTATGTTTTATCATATTTAAGTGCATAACTTTCATTTTAGGGATCAAATAGAATACCATATAATTATGTGGTTCCCTCCATATCTTTAAGAATTAAAGCGGTTGTAGAAAACTATAGATATGGTATCATATTTGCAGTTGACTTCTAATCAATGAATTATGTATGAATGCATGGCAAGTGCATGCTAAAACAAGCCTTGATACTTTAGATTGGCAAAAAGCATTACAAAAGAAGAAGAATTTAATTCCAATTTGAAA